>CAUYRH010116545.1:0-65219 GCA_963574655.1 Perodicticus potto
AGTCCCTTAAGGGGGTTGCTCTGGACTGGTTTTTCATGTTGCCAGGATTTTTCTGCTGATTCTTCCTCATGAGTGTTTTCTTTTACCTGTTTCCTTGCCCTAATTTTCTTTTCACTTCTTCTTGCTCTTTAAGTTACCATGCCTGTGGCCTAGAGTTTCGATGAGTTCTTTTGGTACAGGACCAGAAAGATGAGAAGATTGAAGAGCAAGAAGGGAAAAAAGATTTTAAAAGAAAAAAAAAAGAGAGAAAGGAGAGGGGGTGAGTAAAAGGGAATATTGACAAAAGAAGAGGCACAGAAAGAGGGAGACAGGACCAACAGGTGTATAGTAGGATACTTTGACCCAACTTAAAAAACCCCAGCCTCTGGGGGTGCTGTATTGGGTGTTTCCCTTGATGTCAGCAGCTCTTTGCTAGCCTGTTCAGTACCCCACCTCCACCAAGTAGAGAGGAAAGATAAAAATGCTACAAATCAAACCAAAATAAGGAAACAGAAAACTTTACTGGATGAAATTGGGGGGAAAACCAAATAATAGGGGTAGAAACACTAGCAAAAATGAAGTTCTCATTGTTAAAGAAGGCAAAAATTTTAAATTATATCTAAACTAGAAAAATGAAGAAAGAAAAATCCAGGGGGAAAATGTTAAAATTAAAAAAAAAAAAAAGAACAAAAAACAAAGCAGTATATATACCTTGCTGCATATTGTCTGGGCAACAGGTGATCTTCTGGGTTATGAGATGTTAATCACAACAATGATACAGCTATATGAGATGGAGACTGGAGGCCTCTGCTGACTTCTCAAACTCCACAGGGCAGAGAGCCTAAATCTCTCCTCGGCCCACTTAAAAGCCACTTTAAACTATTAACCTTGGCTAAGCAGAAGCTTTCCTAGGAAAGCACTTATCGCTGGGATCACTCCTGAAATGGCTGTCCACTTACCCAGTGGGCCAAAACCAGTCTCACTCTATGCCTCTGAGGGCCAAGGCTGTAAGGTGTTTCAGTCCCCGCCTTTAGGCTGCTCAGTCACTAGATTACTTGCCCAAGGTCTCTCGCCCAATCCTCGCTCTGCAACCCTGAGGGCAGAGCTTGCCAGGGCAGTTCTCCCACAGTGACTCCGCACGGCCCATAGCTGAACACCATTAGCTCTGTCGGGCACAGCGGCTGAGTCCAGGGCCCTAGACAACACTTAACATCCTCCGCACTCTCACCTAAGTTGTCCCAAGGTAGTTCAACTGAGTGCCAAGTCCAAAAAAACCAAAACAGCTCACAGGTAAGCCCTTTCCAGTTTGCAGTCTCACTGCTGCTGTACTTACAGCTGCTGGCAGGATTAGACTGAACCAACACATGCAAACACTTGCCAGTTCTCCACTGCTTTGTCCTTCTCATCGGGTCCAGAAGTCTCTCGCTGACTCCCTGTGTCCCCGAAGGGATGTTTCTGGGCAGATCCCACCAGCCAGAGACGCTTGGACTCTTCTCTCCCCAGTCTCACCGTGCCCAGTTACAAGGAATCTGTTACTTCGCCACCATCTCGCTCCTTCACCAAAGTAATTTTTTAAAAGAACAAAGTTGAAGCAGGGGCTGGGGGCACAGCCAAAGATTGGTTAACTGATGCAAGATACAACTCCACAGGAGGGAGGGAGGAGTCCTAGTGACTAAAGTTAACAGCAATTTACTGTGTGTTTTTATGTTGCTAGGAGAGCGGATTTCCAATGTCCCCATCACAAAGAAATGATGAACATTTGAGGAGACAGATATGCTAATTGCCCTGATTTGATCAGTGCACATCATAGGCCTGTACTGAAACATCACACAGCACCACACACGTATGTACAATTATTACGGATCAATTAAAAAGAGAATAAAATCACAAACAAATAAATACAGATTCCTAGGCCCCACCTTGTCAGCTGAATTAGGGAAAGAACATGGGAATCTACATTGTATTCATGGCTCTGTTATTCCTACAATCAGGAAACTGGTAGAACCCCTGCAATTAATTCTACCTGGATCAAAAATTTAATAGTAAATGTCTTTGAAGCTGACTATAAATAATTTTGAGCTTTTCAAGTATAGTTCTACTTAAATTACATCATCAAATGGAGATATTCCATGCCTGCATTTGTATAAAGCACAAAACAAGCAAAACTATACCTGTGAGCCCTTAAAAATTCAGAGAATGATTAGTCGGGTGGGGGCTGAATGAGGGAGAGGTGTTCTCAGGGATGCAAACATTCTGTTTCTTTATCTGGCACTGGTTACATGGATGTGTTCAGCTGTTGTACCCAGGAGTTCCACAAAGACCACACTGCCAAACAAGCCAAATTTACAGCAGAATCCTTTTACTGAAGAGCCAGGCAGCGACTGCCTCGTTGTCTCAACACTGGGTTTCTGAGAGCAGCCCCAAGTGCTTAAGGAGTCGGGTTTTTAAGGCTTGGTCTGCATCCTGGTTGGCACGCAGGCTGCCAGGTGCATTCAAGTAGAGTAGCAAGCAAGCATTGTACAGAAGCAGAATTTTGTGGTTAGTTAGCTATACATCATACATCTTTGTTTTAATAGTTCCCCATACATCTTAGTTCCAGTATTCTTTCCACCTGGTATTGTTTAAAGGCCAGTCTCTGTTTCCCAGGGAGTGAGTCAAGCAAGAAGTTAGTGAGTACTTTCCCATCTATCTTGGGAGTAAACCAGACTTACTTCATTTTGTTGAGGGCTTTGCCAGGCGTTAACTGATATTTTTGTATCAGTTGTTTGCCAGGAGTTAACTGATATTTTTGTACTTTAGCCTAGGTCTAATAGGCTTGAAAAATTCATCAAGTTATGTTTGTACATATACATGGCATTTAATATATATAACGTATATACAATACACATACACATCAATAAAAATGTTTTTCAGAAATATTTAAAAGGGAAGACATTATAAAGGTTAATTAAAAAATAAAGAAAAACAGGCGGTGCCTGTGGCTCAAAGGAGTAGGGCGCCAGCCTCATATGCCAGAGGTGGGGGGGTTCAAACCCAGCCCCCACCAAAAACTGAAAAAAAAATAAAGAAAGAAAGAAAAATAGATATGCCAAGAATGGTTCTATTAAATCAACATTGTGATTCGATATGTGTGGATTTCACATTATGTGCTTCACTCCTGGAAAAACGAGAGAAAAAAGTCTGAAGGACTTTTAACTAATCTGATTTCAAAATTTATCATAAATATATAGTAATCAAGACAGTGAGGCATTTGCCAAAGTATAGACATATTAATGGATAACACCTAATAGAGAGTTCAGAAGCATTCCCAGGCATATGTCAAATTGATTTTCGGCAAACGTGCAACAACATTTCAATGGGGAAAGGAAAGTTTTTTCAACCAATGTTGCTGGAATGATGGGGTGTGCCTAGGGCAGTAAAACGAACATCAACTCTAAAACTAAAACTATAAAGCTTCTAGGCCAGGCAAATTGGCTCACGCCTGTAATCTCAGCACTTTGGGAGGCCAAGGCAGGAGGACTGCTTGAACCTTGGAGTCTGAGGCACCAATGAGCTATGATTGTGCCGCTACACTCCAGCCTCCAGTGCAGAGTGAGATTTTGTCTCAAAAAACCAAGCAGGAAACTTCTAGAAGAAAACATAGGAGAAAAACTTTTGCAACTCTGCAGCCAAGATAGAAAAGACTTAGAATCTATGCGTACGAAGAACTTTTACAACTCAATGTGATGAAAAGCTCTATGTGAAAATAGGCAAAGGGTTTGGCTACAGCTCAAAAGAGAAAGTACATGGGACCAACAGTGCACAAAAGGGTGCTCTAGATTGTCAATCATGGGGGGCGAGGTGACCCACCAAGAGATGGCTGAGGCCATCCAGGCTGAGGCACACACGATTCAAGCCAGCCCCACTGAACCCATGGGTGTGACTGTCCTTGGCCACTCTTGGAAAGAGTCCCGGAGAGGCAGCTGCAGAGAGAACAGCTCACTGGCCACTTAGGAAATGAGCCTCAGTCCCAACCTCACTGGCCCTGGGTCTCAACTAAGTGAAACTCAAACGCAGCATGGCGGGGAGGCTGGTCCAGGAGCAGGGGGCTCAGACAGAAAGATTCCTCACCTGGAGCTTCAATGCCACCCGTCTTCTTGCCCCCTCATGCCCACCCGCCTCCTGGGCTGTTGAGTGCCCATCCAGACTCACACAGTCCTGCCAGAGGGGAGGTGCCTCCCTAAAGAGAAGCAGCCAGAGCCGGCCAGGAGGACCATATCAACGGTGCAGACACAAGGACCCCCACGGATATCCAAGCAAGCCGGAATGCCCTCTCTTCTCCTGCTGGCCCAGCACCCACCCAGAGCGCCCACCTCACATGGCAAGGAAGGAGAGAGTTGCCACTGGGAAGACTTGGCCTGTCACAAGCTAAGCATTCAGCAGGTGGCTGCCCTCTTACGACCTATGTCGGTCCCCCAGTGGCTCTTGGCTGTAAGGGTGGAATTCAGAGCAGGTCTCCAGCCCTGGGAGCTGGGATGACAAGACCCAGGCTGGGCAGGATGCTCCCAAGGAAGGCACTTGACTCAAGATATTCAAGATCCGGCTGTAGTGTCCCAATCCTTCACCTTAAGGAAGACTGTGTGTCCTGCTTGTTTATTAACATTTCTTTCACGTGAGACCCGCCACGTCCCGGCACTAACCCTGGCAGCTCCCAGAGGTGGTATGCCCGGTGATAGTGGGTGGGGGGCATCCCCGCTGTGCATGGGAACTTCATGGAACTCTGAGCCCACCCTTTTCCTCCTCCCGTGAGTCAATGCCCTCTCGCTGACTTCACACACCAACATGGTCCTGGGGCCAGGAACAATCTGAGCCATCTTTAGGAAACCAAAGCCCCACGGAGGCTCTGAGTGGCCCTTCCATGGGGGCACCAGACCATCTTGCTGCTGGCACCAACCTGCCACTGCTGGGGCCTTAACAGAGCATCTTAACCGGGCAAGGTCTGGAGAAGGGCGCTATGAGGACAAGCGGCTTCCTCTCACTTTGCTGTGCTGCCATCTCCCCCGAGGCCCACAGGCTTGGTACACAATTATCAGACCGTCTCCATTTTTTGTTGTTGTTAACTCCCTTAGTTGATGCTGACAAAATGCTCTCATAAGGGCCGTGGAAATGGACTCATCTTATTTCTCTTTGCCTTTTGTCTTAAACCAATGACCTTCGCTAGTACATTTCACAGCCTTTGGTTTGTTTTGGATCTCTGCTCTCTCTGCTCTCAAGCTGCACTCCGAAGGCCAAGCAGGTAAAGCCCCCGGTGCACCGAGGCCTCGGGAGGAACATCAGGGTTGGGGGAGACCCGGCTCAGAGGAGAGAGCCCAGCCCTGGCCCTGAGAGGCCCGGGTTTAAGGCTGCATCCACCAGTTCCGGGCCCATAACTGAGTCAGCCCTTCCCACGCACCTCCACCTCACGCGGACAGTGAGGCCTGGCAGCGCCACCCCACCGGGGAGGTCTCCACTGCCAAGAGGCCAGCTTAGCACACGTGAATTGCTCAGCAGGGGCTGCTCTCTCCCAATCTGCACCTGTTCCCCGAGGGCTCATGGCCACACAGGTGGAGTTCAGAGCGGGTCTCCAGCCCTGGGAACCAAGCTGAGCGGGCAGAGTGGGAAGAGGGGGCCCCCAGAAACCAGCAGAACCAAGGCTGTGCCACAGCTGGGCAGGGCATGTGGCATTTGAGCCTCAGTTTCCTTGCTTGAAGAGGGGGAAGTGGTGTGGCTGAAATGCAGATGAAGTGAGCACACACATACACACACACGCTCAGGCTGACACGCGAGGGCCCTGGCACCGTGATCCATGTTAGATAATAAATCCAGGTTGCCCTCCCTTCCCTCCACCAGGAGGAAACCTGGGCACTGCGCTGGGCGCCAAAACACAAATCCCAGTGGAGAGGCCCAGGGGCTTTCAGGTGGAAGGTCTGGGTGGGCTCTCAAGCAAGACTCTGGGGCCACTCAACTGGGGCCAGTCACATCAGCAACTTGCTGGGGTGCCTTGTCCTGGGCTTGGGCAAGGAGGGGCTCCCACTGGCTCTGAACATGGAGGCCGAGCCATCGCCTGGGGCCCAGAGCTCCTCCCAGCATCAAGGCACAGTGGCAGCTGAGGGGAGCCCACCGAGCACGTCCCGGGGGCATCAGCACTGATTGCCTCAGGACTGCTTCTGCGGCCTGGTCTGGCCTGTGGCCCTAAGCTTGGGCCCGGTTCATGGGGGACACCCCCACCCCTCCACGCCTCGTCTTCAAACTTCACTTCCTGCTTCTCCCCAGGGAGCGGGGAGCGGCTCACGGCATCCTGTCTACCTGTCTCCACAGACATTTCACTGGAGGAGCCCAGCAAGCCGTGTCCACTGTGGCCTCACTCGGGACTCAGACTCCTCCCAGGCTCTCACTCCTATGATGTCTCAGGCTGACATGGGCCTCCCTCTCTTTAACCTGCCTCTCTCTGTCTTTGCCCCAGCAATGGAAGCCCCTTACCCAAAGGAGTCCCAAACCGAATGTGTAAGCTGTGAACCCCTTAACACTGTTGGGGGGGCAGGAAGGCTTCCCAGAAGATGGCATCTGAGCGGAGGCCTGAATGAAGCCAGGGAAAAGATCGATCTGTGGCTGGGACAAGAACTGCCTATGGGGAAAGCTGGCACGTCCCCAAGGAGTTCCAAGGCAGGGCAAGGAGGGGCAGCCAGACAGGGCCAAACAAGGAGCAGAGGAGAGAGGACCAGGCAGGAGAGGGGCAGAGGCTGCCCCACGATGGAGGGGTGCTGTTTACTACATGAGAGGTTCTGCAGGGTTGGGACCTTGGGGAGGCTTTGTAGGACCTGCTGGCTGCAGAGACCAGGGGGATGAGATGAGCGGCTGAGGGCCGTGCAAGGTTGTCCCAAGCGACATGCTGATGGGTTGGTTGCATGTGAGGTCGGAAAGAAGCCGGGTCGCCAGGCAGAACTCCCGGAGTTGCAGCATGAGCAAGGGGAACAGAAGACTTGGGCTCTCCAAGCCGGGGCTGGAGGGAAACATGAGGACTGTTGCTGTCAGGATGGGCATCAGCCTGGAGCTCGGGGAGAGGTTGTGCCCAGGACAATGGGGGCAGTGGAGGAGACTCTGGTAGAGGGATCTTGAGGGTGCAGTCCTGCGTCATCTCATCCTTTAGAGGGTGGGATGAGGGGCCCAGGGAGGGTGTGCCCGGCTCTGTTGTTCATTCAAATTGGATGACAGTACATGTCCTGACTGCTGGGCTGGCAGCCTGGTAGCCCTGGGGAGCCTGTCCAGAGCAGATGCGAGGTGGCCCGAGAGCCTGGCAGGAGAGGGCGTGACGCAGTGACAGAAGGCTGTGGCCGGCCACAGGGCTGAAGGGCTAGAGGCCTCTCTGTGTGAGATGGGTGTGGAGTTTGTGGCTGGTGGGAACAGTTCCGTGGAGAAGAGGGACGGGAGTGGAAGAGGCCGAGGGAAGGGCTCCTGGGCACAGAGGCCTGGTGGTCAGAGAAGGGGCAATTCAGCTCTTTGGAAGAGCAAAGCTGAGCTGGGGGAGGTAGATCTTGTGATGAGGCCACGGGAGCTCTTCTGAGCTCAGCCTGCCTGTTCCCAGGGCAGCAAGGATCACGACTCCTGTGGGGAGGAGTGTGTGTGGAGCAGGGAGGATGCATGTGAGCACCTGGAGGACCGCCCAGGCTGCGGGCTGGGGAGGAGGGATTTCTGGGAGCATCAAGGCCCCTTGGGCTGGGAGGTCATGACTCCAAAGTGGGCCACAGGGCAGTGTGATCTCTGTAGCCCTGTGTGGTCATCTGGGAGCGGGGCAAGGGTGGAGCAGGAGCTGGGGGTGTCTCCAGGAAGATGAAGGAGCATGGAAAAGGCCAGGGGCTGAGAAAGCAGGAGTGATCCCGAGGCTGGGTCACAGGGAAGAAGGCTGTGGAGGGAGAGTGAAGAAGGGGAGACCCTAGAGAGGGGTTTTGGCACAGCTGACTTGGATGAACACCTGCAGCCTCACGCCTATGGGCATCACAGTGCTCCTCAGGATCCAAGGACCAAGTTCCCTCCAAGGGGACGCGCGGGACCTCAGCACTGGCCCAGCAGGCAGTGGGACTAACAATTCCCATCGTTCCAGGAGGTTCCAGCCGTGGGGGGCCTCCCACGTTCCCGGGTGTGGAACCAGCCCCCATTTCCTTCCATGCCAGCTTCCAAACTGAAGGAGCTGCCACTGGGCACCAGTCCATGGAGCTGAAAAGGCAAGGCGGCCTTGAGTCCTTGGTATAATTCCATTCACTATGGCCCAGGGCTGGTGTCTCCTGTGGCTCCGGGGGTGTGGGGTGGGGGCTATCGGGACACTTGCTCAGCTCAGTAGGACCTGGAGAGGTGGGTGTTGGCAGCCTGAAGGCACAGAGCACTGGCGGCCACTCGGCCACTCGTGTGGGTTTCAGGCCCCATTTGCTGGGAAATTCACAGAGAGGAGGGGAGAGTTGGTGCTGTTGCCTTGGCAACGCTCTGTCACATTATAATGAGGCTCAGCAGCAGAAGCAGCCTCGCCTTAAAGGAGCAGGATATCGATTTGCCGGTGTCCTGAGGCAACTCAGCAGGGAAGTGGCTGCTTCTCTGGCGCCTGCCGGCCTGAGTTCCATCAGGAAGGCAGCGGGAGTGAAGGGGGCGGGTGGGGGTGCCCCAGGACCAAAGAGCTCTTCCTGGGACAACTCAGGGTCTCCAGGCTGGTGTGGAAGAGGCAGGCAGGCAGACTGACGGGAGCCTTGGAACCTATGCCCCATGCCTACCTCCACATGGAACCTATGCCCTGGGCGCTTCTGATTTTCCAGATGGGAAAGCCAAGGGTGGGAAGAAAGATTAGCATCTGAATTGGTCAGCAGTGAGGGTGAGGGCTGCAGGAATGAATATAAATATTATAAACTCTGACAGGTTAAAAATAATACAAGCAACACAAATTCAGAGCAAGGGCAGAGGAGGTCAGAGGAAGAGAAACTAAAAATTGTCCAGCCTTTCAAAACATGAAGGGCCAATGTGGTAAAAAGTGGGAACATGGGATAGGAACATGGTTAACGGGACTTAAGTCACAGACTTTCCGTCCTCAACCTTAGAAGGCCCTTCTAAGAAACAGTATCTCGCGTGGTGAGGATAAATGAGTTTACAGTTAGCAGAGTCTCAGTTTTGCTTTGGTTTCCGTCCTTTAAATTCAAGTAATATTTCGAAGTTGAGGAGAATGGGCAGAATGATTTCATCTTTTACACTGGTGTTTGCTCATCTTGTCTGATTTGTTTCCAGACACAGTTCTAGGCATTTTCTGCCTGCCGCCACTCAGTAGGGCTGCCATCATCTACCCCCCCAGGAGCTAAGTGGGGCACAGAAACATGACTTGCCACAGAGGGGTCACAGCAGCTCCTAAAAGGCAGGTCTGGACTGGAACTCAGCCATGTGGTTTCAGAGGCCGCCATCTTCCTTGCACATTTCACCTCCTCTGACTCCACCCAAAAGCCGAAACCACCTGGCGCCAACAGGGCTGATTCTGGGGTAGGGGGCTTTTGTTGTTGTGAGTTCTTCTTAGCATCCTGTTGTTTTTTTTTTTTTAAGTCACACAATAATGAGTCTGCATAAGTTTTTAAAAACTGCTTTATTAAGATATTAATATAATTAACATATCATACAAGTCCCTCATTGGAAGTATACAAGTCAATAGTTTTTGGTTTTTTACATTATTATAGTTTTTAAATTATGGCTATACACTAGTATATAGAGAACATAAAGTTTAACATTTTAACCTTTTTTAAGTGCACAATTTAGTAACATCAACTACCTCCACTGTAGTGCCTATTTCTGAAACTCTTTCATCCCTCAGAACTCAAACATGTCCCTGTTAAATAATCATCCCCCCTTCTCCTTCCCCTGAGTCCCTAGCGGCCTCTGATCTACTCTCTGTTGCCATGCACTTAATTTCTCTAGGTCCCTCACAGACATGAAGTCACAACGTACCTGTCCTTGATGGGTTTATTTCACTTAGCGTGACGCCCTCAAGGTTCATGCATGTGGTATCCTGTGTCTGACTGTCCTTCCTTTATAGGACTAATGGTCTGTTGGGTGAGTGGACACATTTGTTTGGGCATCACGTGCTGCTGGGCACTTGAGCTGCTCTGCTCTGGCCCCAGTGAATGATGCTGCTGTGGGTAGGAGTATGCGGACACCTGCTTCAGTCCTCGCCCGCAGCTCCCTTGAATGTATACCCAGAAGTGGAATTCCTGGGTCATATGGTTGTATGATTTAAAAAATAAAAACAATTATTGCTAAAATCAGATCCTAGGTCTCGGTCCACCTGAGGGAAAGGTAAACAAAGTCAAGGTGTGGGGCGGGCACCTGGTGTGCTGAATGTGGTCAGGGCACTCCCAGAACCTTCCATACAGACCTTTTGAGTTTACAAAATATTTTAACTATTCCTGCATTTGCTTTTCCCAACACCTCGTGGACGTGAATTACCAGCACCCTTCATTCATTCCCATTCTGCAGATATAGAAACCAAAGCGCACAAAGTCACACCTTGGGAGAGTCAGAACAAGATGCTAGCCCCGTCCAGCGTCACATAGCGTGTTCTCTCCAGCCCCTGCTGCCTCTCTTGGTGATCATAGTGAGGCTAAAAGGTCAGGGCTTACAAACAGCCTTCATTTTATGACTATGAGAACATTTGGGGTAACAAAAGAAATTGGGGTAATAGAGAGAAAAGGAATGCCCCACATCTCCACCCTTTGTTTTCTCCCAGAGCCATCTGGTCTCAGAACCTCAGGGGCTATCCAGCTGCCATGCCACCAGGAACCCTCTCTGCTTAAACCCCTCCAGGGCTGGGAAGCCCAGCCTTGTTTCCTTGGTTGAAGCTTTGTTCTGGGGTTCAGAGAGCAGGGTCCCAATGGCAAAGCCCCTGAGAGAGCGAAGGGCCTGACACTCCAGCCATCTTCTCCTCTCAAGGTACATAAGCCCAGCTCCTACTCTCAGTGCCCTGAGGATGCCTCCCTGGCCAGCATGGTAACAGGGGCAGGAGATGGCGACCTTGTCTGCTCTGGAACTCCCTAGGTGACCAGGTGTTATTCCACCCGGCTCCAGTGTCCTCATTCTCCTAAGCATCTCGGCCACCTGTGGTCATTGGGTCTGGAGCCTCTTGCCATCAGGTATTTTCCTTTTAGAGTTTATTTTCCAAAAACTGAAAACTAAACAATGGGGAACAGATAAGTGATTCATCTAGATACTTAAAAACGGAGGTGTTGGAGAACTTCTCCCCCAAAATGGAGAACTTAAAAGAAAAATATGGCCCCTGGGACCAGCTTCCCTGGTCAAAGGCTCTGAGTGTATATGTGAAGGAGGGCAGAAGGTGAGGGGCACTGAGGAAGGAAGAAGTGGGGAGCCCACCTCTAGCCCAGCTGGAAGGTGGTCTCTAGGCCTGGGTAAGTGGTAGCTAGGAAGATAAGCCAGGACCAGCAGGGTCTGGAAACTCCCTGCCTTGCTGGGAGAGCTCCTCTCCTAGGCTCCTGGTTCCAGAAACACGTCTGCGCCAGGCAGAGCAGTGTCACACCCCAGTGCACAAGGACAGGGATTCTTAACACGCTTGTGTGTTTCCACTCCCAAGATCACAGACAGACCCTCATCTATACCCTGCCTGGGGAAGGAACCCACACCTAATACTGGTTCCCTGGTCACCCATGCTGACCACCTCACCAAGACAGATGACCTGGATCCCAATCTTGGCTTCCTCTCTGACCCCTCCTCCTGGAAACATCCTTCCGGACTCTGAGCCTCAGTTTACCTCTTTAAAGGTGACGTCTAAGGAAGTTCACCTGTTCAGCTTTGTCTCCTGTTACTCCTGGAGACAGAAGACTTAACATCCTAGACTTGTCCGCAGCCGTCATGCCCGCTCCCCTCTGCGGTCCACCGGCTGTCCCAGGGCCCAGTCTCAACGTTGGCCACCCCGCTATCCTGGTCCCAGGCACCTGGAGCCCGCCAGGCTCTGAGGCCAGGATGGAGTTCTCTATCCCATTCAATTTCCCCCGCCTTTTTGATGTCACATCCTGTCCCAGCCTGCTTCCCCGCCGGCCGCCGACGCCCTGCTCCTCCCCGCGCGATCAAGGCGCGGGTCCCTCGCGCCACCCCGCCCCCGCCCCTTCCCGAGCAAACTTTTGGCACCCACCGCAGCCGAGCGCGCGTTCGTGCTCTGCAAGGCGCGTCTCGCTCCGCCAATGCCAGGCGCGCGGGGGAGCCATTAGGAGGCGAGAGCGAGAGGAGGGCGCAGCCCGCGCGCAGCCCAGCCCTGCCCAACCCTGCCCGGGAGGCAGACGCGCCGGAACGGGACGCGATAAATATGCAGAGCGGAGGCTCCGCGCAGCAGAGCCCGCGCGCCGCCTGCTCCGGGTGCTGAATCGGCGCTGGGAACACGAGCCAGGCGCCGCCGCTGGAGCCCGCGGAGTCGGGGCCCGAGCGCGTCCGCGTCCACGCAGCCGCCGGCCGCCCAGCACCCAGGGCCCTGCGAGCCAGGTCGTTGCAGGTGGCAGAGAGACATGCAACCGGCCCGGAAGCTCCTCAGCCTCCTCTTCCTCATCCTGATGGGCACGGAACTCACTCAAGTACGTGCACCCAACGCCATTTTCCTCCCTGCCAGGCGCCCAGCCTGGCCCCGGGGGAGCCCAGCGAAGTCGGGAGAGGCTCAGCGCCACCTCGCGCCCCCCGTCCCAGCGCCTGAGCCCCGAGATTGGGGAGGGGGCCGGAGTGCCAGGACGACCTGGGTGTAGGGAGGGTGCAGGCTGACAGGAGACTGTGCTCCCTCCAGCCCGGGCCCAGTGGGGGGCTATGCTGCCCCCCACACCCGGCTAAGTTCAAAGGGCAGCATGGGTCTTGGGCTGTTTTCACCTGAGGGAAGCAGGAGAACCAGGTAGCCGAGTCCCCAGGCATTCTCAGGTAGGGGGACCTAACTCCTTCCCTCTACCACACACCCCTCCCTTTGGGCATGATGCTGCCCTTGGGAGCTCCCTAAAATAGTCAGTGGCAGTTGTGCCACCCAAGACCTGCCTAGAAGGGTGGCAAGTGTGGGCTGGGGCTCATTGTTGGCTTACTGTGGGGGGTGGGGGCTGTGGCCACATGTGTGGCAGGAGGTGTGAGTGACAAGCTCCAGTGGTGTGTGCGTCGGGACCATTGGGCATTCCAAGAGGCTTATCTTCCCCTGAACAATGTATCAATAGAGAACGTGTCCCTGGATGGTATTCTCCATTTTAAAAATGCATCTTAGGGCTGGCAGGTCTGGGAGGAGGGGAAGGGCTGTTTGGCATCAGGGTACCTGGAACAGCCTGACAGCTCCTGGAGCCTCAATGCTCCGGAGTGACATTAAAATGCCCTTTTGATGGTGCCACTGTGCCACACTCTGAGCTGGGAGACTCTGGCCCTTTGGAGTTGCAGGTCCAAGCAGTGGGCGACCGGCAGTGGGTGTCAAGCCTTAGTTGCCCCAGCTGTCCAATCCTCCTGCCCCCTACCCGTGCCTCCCTCTCCCTCTACGGGAATAAAGGAGAAACAAAGGAGAGGAGATGGGAGGGAAGGGCCACGGGAGAGGGGACGCTGGAACAAGCTTCCCTTGTTTGGCTTGGAAACCCTTGCTGGCTCCCTGGCTCTGCCCAGGGGTGCAGTCCAAACCCCCACCCAACAGCGGCATTTTGCCAGAAACCCTCTGCCCAGTGCTGCCGGACACTCGGGTAGTCCCCCACCCCAAGGAGGTTCTGCATGGCCTCCGGGAGAGAAGTTTTCTTGGCTCCAGGAGGGCCTGGCCGAGGGGTGGTGGCTGTGCACTGTGGCTGGACAGATGCGTGTGTGGGTGCACACACACAGAGATGAGAATAAACCTGCAGGAAGGGGCCACTGCCCTACGAGGGCTCTGCCTGTGTCTTATGGAGAGACATCTTGGCAAAGAGCTGACTGGTTCTGAGTGGCTCTGTAAGTGGCAGCCCCTAAGGGCCCTCTAAGCCTTCCAGGTATCCCTAAGCCTCCATTTCCAGACCCCAAGTTGCCCTTTCTCCGTAAGTTCTCCTTTTCATGTCTTTTTAAAAGATCCCCTATTCTGGGGAGAAACTTTCGGTTCAACTCCAGTTAGAAGCTTTGTCTCGATGGTAAAAATGTTTGCTCAGATGTGCTGAAGGCGCTGGACATTCTGACCTCAGCCAGCCCTGTGCGCACACACTGACACCCTCAGCCTTTGGAGACAGGGCCAGCTGGCTGCCTTCAGTACCCTGGTCAGTTCCCCCAGGTCACTGACGCCCTGGGATCCCACAGGGAAGTGATGTTGTTTTCTTTGTTCGCCTCAGAGGCTGAGCATCAAGATTTCTCAGGGGAATATGTCCCTCAGCTCAGCAGGAGACACCTTCCACCCTTGCATCACAGCCCTTTTCTCCCTGGGCCAGCCCCTGAAAGTCAAGCTTTCAGAATTTTGAGTTGAAGGCCCCAGTGGTGGTGGAATTTTGGAGAAAAGTCTCACTAGTTAAAATCATCACCTTAACCTTTTTGAGTTAAGGAAGGGGTCAGAGAGTGGCTTGGCATGGTGCCCAGCTCCTGCGATCTTGGTTGCCTTTGGTCCACCTGTGTGGGCTTCACTGGAGTTGAGCCTGGTGGCTCCCACCTTTAGCAGGGACCTCTAAGGTGGAGCCTGGGGTTGGGAGTGGGTGTGGATGAGGAACTCAGTTGCCCTGAATTAAAAGCTGTTTGGGGACATCTATATCCAACAATCTGGCTTTCTTTATCCCAATGTGAGCGTGGTTGGGTGACCTGAGCACTTCATTCATTTGTGAGTGAATGAAGAAACACCTCTGGGCTTCAGGGAAGGGTGACTGAGCTGTCTGGTGTTTGTCTCCCACAGCCACTGTAGGTAAATTGCTCTTAGGTCCTTTCAAGGACAGGGACACACCATTCTGGGGCCACTGCGTTCATACATCAGCATACATCAAAATGGGAACAAGTGGGAAACGTATAGATTTTACCTGCACTTAATAAACGCTGCTTGCAGAATTCAGGCAGACAGGCAGGGGGAGTGGAGCACATGGCCGGGCCATCTGTTCTTCTGACAGCTTGCTTACAACGAGACACTCAGTCCGATGCCAGCCATTGACTGATGGCCTACTGTGTGCAAGGCTGTGGGGCCAGATGAACTTTGTCCTTAGACAGAAAGACATTTTGTATGGTTTTGCTCTGTGATTTTCAGTGAGAGGCTGTTACTTTGTGCCTTGTGGGAAGCAAGGTGAGGTGGCATCCTATTGAGCTTCCTGGCCAGGGAGCTGAGGGTCAATCTCTCAGCCCTCAGGAGCTGAGCCAGAGCAGGGGCTCCCTGAGCTACAGGCCTCCCCACAACCCTCCTTGAGCCTCCCCATTAGGGAGAAACATGTTCCTTGCATGCAATAATGTGAATCAGGCTCAGAAGCTCTGTAGCAATGACCTTGAACAGAGTTGTCTTACTCTTGCCACGATCCCACCAGGCACTGGCTGGGTGAATTTGAGAAGGGCCCTTAACCTCTCCGAGCATGAGCATCTGTCCTTGTGAACAAGGAGGGTTAAAGTAAATGATTCTCTAGGACATCTTCCAGCTATAGACCCCCAATCCTATTTTTCCATTCACTCACTCATCCTCACCTTTAACAAGCCTCTCTCGGCTACCAACTGGCTGGATCGAACTCAGTCAATCTGGACTTACAGTGTTGAATGATCCAAACCCACGGTCGGGCATCCAGGGTGAGCATGCTTTGCTGGAAGACCTGAGGCTCTGCTGGCTTGTTTCAGCACTGCAAGCACTGTGTGCCCCACGTGCTCTGGAAGGGAGTAGAGGAGAGAGTTCTGTCTCAGCGCTGGGGAGAGCTTTGGAGAAGGCGTGATGTGCAGTCTGAGGCTGAGGTCGCATCTTGCTCTGTTAGTAAGCCCAGGCCGCAGCAGGGAGAAGGGCCGGGAGACCTGGATTCTCATACCCAATTCTTGACAAATGTGTTGAGGGCATTCGACTCATTTTAAGACTAATGTCTTAAACACTCTTCACATGAGCAACACACACCCCGGGCTGGGCTGGTGGTAAAGATGTGACACCCCTGGATGTCCCTGATGGGGTTCAAGCTATAAGTGAACGTGGAACAGCCTTGAGTGCCAACTGTCACTGTGGTTGCCGTTTGCCTTCGGGCTTTATTTAGTGAGTACTGAATGCTTGGTTCCAAAGTGTGGTGAGCTGTTTGCCAGTCTAGGCACCAGCACGGAGGCAGGGACAAGCCTCGGACTGTGCTTGTGTGCCAGTGCCATGTGTGGACAGGGCTGGAGGAGGGGTGTACTCACGCACAGGGGTGTTGTAGGAGCACTAACTGGAAATCCAGCACCAGAGGCAGCTGTTTCATTTCCCAGAGCAATTTGCTTCTCATTCCGCTGACTTCAACCTCCCCCAATCAAAAGAAAGAAAGGTAATTTTCTGCCTCGAGTTGTATTTATTACTAAAGTTATCAGGCCCTGTAATCAGTATTAACATCACCGTGTAAAGTAATACAAAACTAATTACTAGCTAAACTGAATTAGATACATGGCAACCGTGAGCCCCGCTGACGGGGAGAGCGGCCAATTTTCAGCTCTGAAAGACGGGCCTCGGCTGCTGTTCACACTCAGAAGCCACAACCGTGAGGTCGCTGCCACAGCAGAGCCACTTGTAATCACCAGTGCTGTCCCCCCCGGCATCGCGGTGGGACAGAGGGAAAAGGGGGCAGAAAACAGAAAGCAAAAATGCGTCTCTTTCTCTGTTCAGATTATTATATGTAGGAGGAATTCCTAGCCCTTAACTCGCCTAGACTTAAGGCCTAGGAATATTACCAATGCCAAGGGCTAGTGTGTTACATGTGTTATTGTGTGTCAAACTGTGTGACAGGAGCTTTACCCTGGTGCAGAAGAAGAGCTCCTTACCATGTCCTAATAATCCCCACAGCTCTGGGTCGCTGTCCTCACTCTTGCCACAAGAACACTGAGGCTTGGGGAGTGATACCACCTGCCCGGTTACTCCAGGTGCAGTCCCACCTCTGTCTGACACCCGGGAAATCTGAGCTCAGGTGCTTGTTAAGACAGAGAGAAAATAAAAAGTGCGGAAAGCAGCTCAGTGTCACTGAGCACCAGTAAAACAGAAGGGGCTGGTGTGGTCATGCCGGTCACTGACCTCAGCAGAGATTCCCCAGAGAGCCACTCAGCCCTGTTTTTCTAACCGAGGCAGCCAAATGTTCTGCCATTGTTGACCTGGAAGATTTGCTTTCAGAGGGGCAACGGGAGGGCAGGCCAGAAGGGTATGGAATGGGCATCAGGGGCCTGGGCGGGTCCCCACAGCCCTCGGAAATGGAGGGGTGTGAGTGCCAGCTCGGGCTCCTCACCTCTGCTCTCCCAGAAGTAATACCAGGAGTTACCTAGGGAACGTCCCAGCATTGATTGATAACGAGATCAAAGAAGAAACAGGACACAGAGGCACTGAGCTAAGGTGGCCGCTCACTGACTCTCAATGCCTGCAGCTCTGGCGACATCATTTGCTGCATTTGGCACATCGGGAGCAACACTGAGAAGGGTGAGAAGGGAACCAGCTCGGCCACGTGTGCTCGTCTTCGCTCGTGGCTGCTCCTTGTGGGACGGTCTCTGCTCCCTCTTCTTCTGCGCCAGGTTAAAGCTCATGACCACTCTCTGAGTAACAGCTGGTGATGTGGTGTCTGCGGCCTCCAGTAGTGTTTAAAAGACGGGGGCTCACCTACTAAATTGTGCCACAGAGATCTCCCGGACTCGGCCTGTATTTCTTATGTACAGTTCAATGATGTTGAAATTCTGCCAGGAGGGTAAATAACTGTGCAGAGTGGAGATTGAGGGGCCCAGGGAGAGAGGGGAAGAAGATGGACCCCTGCCCCCTTCCATTCAGCAGGCTAACTGCGCTCACCCGTGATCCTTACCGAAAGCAATCCCGGTGCACCTGCAGTTTTAGCAGAGAGGCGAGTTGCCCTAGGGAGTTCCAGCCTTGCAGGGAGATTTCTCTAGTACACGGAATGACTCCCAAGAGTGGGTCTGAAAGGTGCCAGAGGTGACGCTTTTGGCATCTGAGTGGTCAGAGAGAGAACATAGGTGTGTTGTAATAACTTTACCCAATGCACCCCCAGGGTGTTATACTCAGCATAGCAGGACTCTGAGAAACGGGGAGCTGGCTAAGTGTCAACCATTCTGCTTTCAGGTATGTGAATCCCTGTGACCCTGGCCCCCGTGCACACACATACATGGACATGCACAGACACACACATTCACCAAAATGCACACATGCACACGGACACATGCGTGCACTCACCCAGATTCACATGTGCAAACACGTGTAGGCACACACACACGTATTCACGTGCACACAGGAGCTCTCGTTCCTGGGGTTGCCCAGCCTCAGAGCCCTGCCCCATCGATCCACAGGCTAAACTAGCCGTGAGTGGCAACAGGGGAGAGGACGTGGATGGAGTTGGGGTCCCATATTCCATAAGCAACAGCAGAGATGATAAAACCAGAGTTTTCTGCAGAGACAGCACCAATGTTGGTTCACGGTGGCTAAGAACGTTTCTGAGGCCGAGTGAGTCCCTGCTGTGTGAGAGTAGGGCCCCAGTTAGCAGAGAGTGGGCAGGTGTGTGCAGAGTCCCCTGGAGGAGGCCACGTGTCCTCTGGATGCAGATGACTTAGTCTCTACCAAAGGCCTCTGCTGCTTCCTTGGGTGTTTGCTACACACTCAGGTGGGACCGGGGTTGACTCTCAAGATGCTTTTATAATTGCGACATCTTTTAATTCATGTCAAGGTCAGATACTCTGCAGAAACCAGACTGTCCTTCTCAACCAGTTATGGTGAGTTCTCTCACCTGTAGAGAGGGAAACAGGGATGTTTGTGGGGCCCTGAAAACCAGGAGCTTAGTCTTGAGGTGATGAGTCTGCTAAATTATCTCATCCCTGTCCCACTCCCAGTATTGGGCCCTATTTCTGTGGGCAGCTAAGAGAACACGGGCTGTGGCCCCCACGGTCAGGCTGAGAGCCACAGCACCTGTGGGAGACGTGGGGGACTTGCCATAGGGTGTGTGAGGGACCCAGGGTGGTCAGAGGCTACGGGCAGTCAGCCATCCGCAGATTGTGGCTGGATGGGAAAAACTGCCCCCCGTGACAGCCGCTGTCCCTGGGAGGAAGCAGGCCCTGAATGGAAGGGCAAGCCCTTTGATGAGGTGTGAGGTCTCCTGGCTACCCAGCCCTTGCTGGCTGTGCTAACAAGCCCCAAGCCTCTGGCACGGAGCCAGGCCAGGATAAAAATCCTCTCTCAGGAAGGGAGTAAAGAGCAATAATGCTTTCACCAGTTACGAACCCAGAGGACACGGAGGAGGCAGAATGAGGGGGACATTTGCCACCAATTTCCTACAGTGGTCTCCAATGGCTGCTGGAAGAGAGGTCTTAGGGGACCCGTGGCTCCTCCCAGGCTGCCTGCTCCAAGAATGTGGCCTCCCAGCACAGAAGGTGAACACAAGCGGCACGGCCAGGATGGTGGAGCAGAAGGGGCTCCACGTGGGAGCTGACGGCTCTCTCTCCCCTCTTCCTTAGTCCCTCTCTCTCAGTTTTTCACTCTTTCTCCTTCTTTCTCCCCCCTTGCCCCTTTAAGCTATTTGTATATTTTCATACAGCAAAGGGGCAGCACAACTTTGTCCTTTGGGATATCCCTTTTCCCAGAGACCTGCTTCTCTCTAAGTGCCACCCCTGGCTCTGGAACCCGTGGGCCTTGCTGTTCTGACTGTGAGGTGACAGCAGCTCACCTCATGGCTGTCGTGGGCATCGCAAGGCAGCTCCTAACACTCCATATGTGTCTGTCTCTTGTGAGGACGGCAGCGTCTTCGGCAGGAGCATCCTTTCACGGTTACGTAACATCAGCCCTCATTTTGAGAGTGTGAAACTCAGGGGAGTGGAGGCTGTTATCCTTGTTTTCACATGTGCCGATTAATCTATGCAAATCCCATTGAGATCTGGGCCTGTGGGGGGCAGGTGTGAAGACGGAGCTGGCCAGTGTAACTTGTCATGGCAGGTGAGCCAACCCCACAGACTGGATAGGACATATACAGGGAGGGCGTCCCCTGGACTGGTGGGCAAGGGCCAAGGGATGCTAGGGCAGAAATGTCCCCTGGTGAGCCTCTGTGGTTCAGGGAACTGTGTCAGTGTTCAGGGCATCTGTGAACGTGCAGTTCACTCTACTCCTGGCATTCGTGAGATTTGACCATGGTCACCTGAGAGATAGGGGTACCGCCATGTTTTGGAGCTTGGTTCTGGAAGTTCTCACCATTTGATCTTGGAAAGATCTCATCCCTTTCTAAGCCCCAGATTCCTCATATGTAAGTGGAGTCAACAACAGCACCACCCCATGGGCTTCTGTAAGGATTAAGTGACATCATGCATGCAAATCCCCAGTACGGTCGGGGGTGCAGGGCCTGCTCTGTCAGTATCACCACGATTATTCAGAGTGGCAGGTAGAAGTGAGCCTTTGCTGCAAGAGAAGTCGTATGGAAATCGGGATTTAAATTTCTCTTCAGGAACACTGCGGATGTGCTGAAGCTGTGGCTCCTTTAATCCAAATACCTTCATTCTTCAGCAATCCATGATTTGCTTTTGGAATGTCTGGTAGCCTCCGAAATCAGATTACCCTACTCTAGCCTTGTCTGGTGACCCTTTCAGAAGCATTAAAGGCAGTAGTCACCGCATTGAGTTATAGATTTCAGAAACCAGACAAGACTTTGGTTTGGGATTAGAACAGTTGGAAGTAATTTAACTAGAAACTCCTAGGGCATTACAGCTGGTGAAAGTAAGGGCGGCTCAGGTGCAGGTTAGAGCAGTTCGGTGGAGGTTACAGGGGCTCAAGTGCAGGTTCGCACGCATCCCAGGTGCGATGCTGTGTCCACTGCACACCCCTGTTCCATTTGTATGTTCCGGGGGGCTGAGAACCGTATATGGATCCAGTTCTCTATTCTCTATAAACATCAAAGATAAGGACTAGGATTTAAAGATATCAGGGTGTGTGTGTGTGGGGGGTCATCTTTTCCTTTCATTACTGCAAAATCCTTTGACCTTAGTTCCCAGAGATCTTAGGAATTACAAGACTTGGTTCCTACTTAGCAAATTCGATGTGAGTAACCCCAAACCACATTTTTAAAAGAATGCTTCTCAGCCATGACTTAGGGAAACCATATACCCTCTAGTTCCCCAACATGACTGTGAGCTCAGAAGAAATAGGATAGGGGGTTTCAAATCTCCAGGCCAGGCCTTAAAGGCCTGTTCCCAGGAGAGTTGGAGAACATCCCTGGGCCAGCAGTGGGATTGAAGGTAGCTCATCAATTCCTGGTCTTATTGTCCCCAGCAGCTCTGGTGAGCAGTGCTGGACGTCCTCGTTGCAAACTACCTGGATTGAATTTCCTCCATTCAGAGCCCAGCCAAGTTGGTGCCCTTCAGATTTAGAGTAGCAGCTCTAAATCCTCAGGGATATTACTGACATAAAGCCAAATTATAAGTCCTTCAGAATCAGGAGAGTTTCGTTTCTTTTCTTCTTCGTTTTTAATTAGCAAGGTCCATCACTTCAGAAAGGAGAGTTTTTAAATCATTATTGACCTTAACCTTCCTACAGTGTAGCTCCAGTTGCTGGGGTTCTTTTCATGCCCAGCGATACCACCCCAGGTTTGTACACCTGACCCAAAAACTTCTCTTAGGGGTGGTCTTTGGCCCATAGCAGCTCTTAAGTGAGGCAGCAAAGGTTTTCTCATTTTGAAACCAAGCTCTGTCACTAGTTTCTGTCCAAGTCACTCCGCTGAGGACCCCCCTGAGTCTGTTTTATTTTCTGCAAAATAGGTGACAATCACCTTTAAAAGCTGCCAGGCTTGTTCCCAAACTAAGTCATTTAATCCACAAAATGCCCTGGAAAGGAAAGTTACTATTATTTAAACCCATTTTGCAGATGGGGGAACTGCGGTGCAGGAAGGCTGATTACACTGGTGCAGGTCTCACAGAGCCCAGACCGGGTGAACGGTATGAGGTGGTCCTCATTAGGAGGTCGGGGACTTTGAGTTCAGGCACTGTGTCCAGGGGGGCAAGTGTCTGTGTTGCTTCTGGTTTGGGATCTGCAGCATACCCTACTTCACATCTTGCACAGCGCAGGTGTTAAATTATCTGTGGCTTCTGAAATGACCTGAGAGTTCTGTGGATTAGATTGGGTTGGACCTGAAGTCCTCCTAGCAAAATAAGTGGTCCTTGTCTTTCCATTTTGGGAAGTGGGTGGGAGTGATTTGGGCAGGCAACACTTGTGGCCCTGAATCCGTGTTAAATATAGGTGGCAAGAGAAGGGAAGTGGGGACTGGAAGGCACCAGCCAGGTGTATCTGGGAGTGGCCCGGCCCCGCGAGCCTGCAGCACCAGCTTGCACGGGGAGGTGGCGCCCGTCCCCAACAGTTGCCCCCGCCGCCGGTCGCGCGCCTATCGGGGAAGCATCCGAAGGCTCCTTTAGCACGAGTCTGACGCCCAGCACTCAGGCCAGAGTCCTCCGGGCTGTGACTGAAGTCCCCTCTAGGAACAGGGGCCACGCACAGGAAAGGGCCCGTTCGTTTTAGGCAGGGCCTGGGGAGGCCGCTCCTTCTGCTCCGACGTCTGGCTTTCAAATCCCCACCCAGGAAGGAAGATTAATTTTCACCCAGGCAGAAGAGAGCATAGTGAGTGAGCTGGGGGTTCATTCCTTCCCAATGGCTGGGGAAGCTTAATGGAAGGCTGGAGGAAGCGACTTTCATCTCTGATTAGAAGCCTTTACGAATTCGAAAGGCCTATTAAAGCGTTTGACCCAGGCAGGCCTGCGCTGGCGCCTGGGCGGGCCGGCTGGAGAGAGAGCGGGCGCCAGCCTGCCTGTCCTCGGTGCCTGGACCCTGCGAGGGACACAGGGAGCCCTGAGAACACGCCCGGTCCACGCCCCTCGACCTCAGGGCCTCGGTCCCTGTCCCGCCACAGACGCCTGCATCCCCAGGCGGCCGGCTCCGGCCCCGTGCGCGGCCCCGCAGCCCCATATGGCAGGTGGGCGCGGGAGTGCCCGGTAGCGTCCTTGCTCCCAACGCTTCGGGGCGCTGCGGCGCTTTCCTCTTTGCACGGATGACCCCCGCGGAGCCGGCCTAGAGCTCTTCCTCCCATATGGGCTCAAGGAGGGCCTGGCTGGCCGGGACCCACCGCACAAAAGGCCCCAGCAGCCGGGATGCAGGGCAGCGGGCAGTGTGCCCAGCTGCGGCCGCCGCCGGGTTTTTAATCACGGGGACCATGATTTGTCTCCTCGGGTCACTCCATCCCAACTCCTCTGGCGGACTGGGGTTTGCAGACCTCGCCGTCGGCAGCCAGGGGGCGGCGGGGAGCCGGAGCCGAGGAAAAACCCACCCATTTCCTGGGCTGATTGCGTCGGCCGCCGCCCGGCCGTGTCCCCGCCTCCCGGCCCCGGCCCCCGCGCACAGCCCGCGCAGCGCTCAGAGCCGGGCGGCCCTTCCCGGCGGCGGCGGCGGCGGCGGAGCGCGGAGACGCGGCCGGGCGCGGCGAGCGGCTGGGCGGCGGCGCGGGGCAGCAGGGCGCGGCGGGCAGCGGCCGCTGGCCACCCTCCCTGGCGCCCGGGGGCGGCGTGGCGATGGCTGGGGCGCGCGGGGCGGCGGCGGCGGCGGCGGGCGGGCGGCGGCGGGCGGAGGGGGCGCGGGGACACAACCGGGCGCCCCTGCCCGCCGCGGTGCCCGCCACCTGAAGGCTGCCCGGGCGCGGGAGCCGGTGCCAGCTCGGCGCGGGCGCTGGAGGCGACTCGAGGCGCAATGTCGGTGCCGCTGCTCAAGATCGGGGTTGTGCTGAGCACCATGGCCATGATCACCAACTGGATGTCCCAGACGCTGCCCTCGCTGGTGGGCCTCAACACCACCAAGCTTTCGGCGGCCAGCGGCGGGACGCTGGACCGCAGCACCGGCGTAAGTGCGCCCGCCGTCCGCCTGCGCGCGGCCGCCGCTTCCCCTCCTGCGTGCGAGCCCCGGGCCGGGAGGGCGCTGCGCGGGACCGAGTCGCCCTGGGCGGCGGCGGGAAGCCGGGCGCAAGGGCAAGGGCAGGGGGCGAGAGCCGGTTCCTCGGGCTGTTGGAGGTGACCGTGGCCCAGGCCGTTCCATTCCCGCCACCGCGCCCCTGGGGCGATGCTTCCTTCGCCCAGTCCTTTCGCTGCTGCGGGGCCAGGGGAGCCTGCCCAGGGGCTCAGGTGCTTGGAGCCCTCATTCCCTGATCAGGTTGGGAAACTGAGGATGGGGACTTGGGGACTTGTCCAAGGTCACTCAGCCACTACCGGGTGGAGCCGACGCTAGACCCCAATCTGGGCTGATGGGGCTAGGACTCCCAGCCGTCCTACTTTGTAAAACCAGACCCGGAGTCCCCGGGACTGGGGCGGGTGGGGTTCGAAGCTGTGCCCTCCCCTGCGTTCCCATAGTCCCCAGGCGTCCTTCCCTCTCCATCCCCATAGGATGGGTTTGTCTGAGTCCCTTTGGAAGCAGGTGCAGGAGGCTGGATGCCGTGCCCTGCGGTGCTGGCCCCCTTGCCCTTGGCTTCTGCGCACCCCATTCTCTGGGCCTAGAAATTGAAATCGCTTCTTCCCCTTTCTCACACCGAGGGGGAGGGGGAGGGGGAACAGTGGCCAGGTCTGCTCCTGGGCAGAGCTGACTTAGATAGCTGAAGCAGAGGCTGAGCTGAAGCCACCCTCCCAGGGCCTGCCTAGAAGGGGCTGCCCCCAGGTAGGCACTACCCGCCAGTCCCCGCTGAACTGAAAGGGAAAGTGAAGGACATGACCCCTCTCCTGTTCCCTGTCTCTGTTGAAGGCTGGGTGCTCTTAAAGGAGGTCTCTGTGCTGTGACCCCCCCCTGCTAAGACCCTCATTAGGGCCACCTCACCTGCTGGTTTCAAGAATCGCACAGCATCTCCTCCATCATGACTTTGTTCCCTCCCTCCGGGTCCTGAGCTTCTGGGGCTGGAAATGAATGGAATTAAATATATCACTACTATAGATTCTCTTCCCAACTTCTCCTCCCTGTCACCATGCTAAAAATAGCAGGGAGGTGACCCAATGCCGCTGGAGAGGAATGTGCTTGGAGACAGCGGGCAGGTTACAGGGGCAGTGGGAGGGTGTGGGGCATATCTCAGACAGTATGAGGGGCTTGTGTCCCTGACAGTCAGGGCTACCTGAGCTGGGCTGCGAGGTGAGACCAGCCACACGCAGCTCTGGTTTCTTGGTTTGGGGGCAAACCTCAGTTGAGGATGACCCCTGCATAAAATGTCAGCAGCAATTTGGTGGGTGGGAGCCCTCTTGGAGTTGGAAACCCGGTCTTTGCCAGGCTGGCAGCAGGAAGGTTGTGTGGCTCGGGGTCACTGCAGCTCCAGGCAAATAAACAGGCTGCTGGATGTGGGGCTCTTACGGCAGGAGCTTCATCTCTTAAGTGTAGCAACCGAGGCTGGGCCGCACCAGCCGCTCGCTGGTCTCACGGCAAGGATATCTTACTCAGCCGGCACTCCGGCCTTTGCTGGCTGCCCCTCCCGTCTGCCCGACATAGCAGTTTGGTCAGATGCCAAAACTCCAGACACCCCTTGGGTCGCACTTGAATTTAAAGAAATTTAAAGAGTCATGCCTCTCTGACTTCCTTCCAGCCCTGGGCACCCTAAACGGAGAGCTGTGTTTCTTCCCTGTGGGTCAGAACATGTTTTTGGACCGTTTCCTTGTGCCTTGCCCCTGGGGTTGTCTGTGAACAAGCTCCCTGGTTGTTATCCTGGATGTGCTTCCTACGGCCTCACTTTCTCCCCCTCCCTCTGCCTCCTCCCACCTGCCTCCAGGTGCTGCCCACCAACCCCGAGGAGAGCTGGCAGGTGTACAGCTCCGCCCAGGACAGCGAGGGCAGGTGCATCTGCACAGTGGTGGCCCCCCAGCAGACCATGTGTTCGCGGGATGCCCGCACGAAACAGCTGAGGCAGCTACTGGAGAAGGTGAGTCTGCGCTGGGTGCGTGTGCGAGCCAGTGCCAGCACCATGGCTCGGCCAGCCTGTGGGGTCCATTCCAGCTCTTTCTTGATGTGTCCCCACTTGAAATATTTGTGAATGAAGGATGGATAGATGGATGAGTGGATGAGACTCCTCCCAAGGATGACCAGGGAGGGGGTGGACAGACCCACCTCCTGGTCACTGCAGGCTCCACGGATGAGTCATGCACACGTAGGAGGTGGGGTGCAGGGATCCTCCGCCACCCCACAACCATCTGGGTGGTGGACTTAACCCATAGTCAGTGGCTCAGAGCTGTTGCTGAACAGCAACCTGGGAGAGCTTCTGTGGACCTAGGAATTCATGGCCATCTGACTATATGTGGTTGGACCTGGCCGGTGGCTGGACAGGCATTCACCAGCACAGAAGCCTTCCTGGTGGGAAGCAGGCTGCACCGTCACCTTTATAACCCACCTGGGGCAGCAGTGTGCAGCCCACATGCACAGTTTGAGTCCATTATTTCACTTAATCTTCACAAGAACCATGTTGGGATTTTTCACTGCATTTCCGGAAGGGGAAATTTGTATCCCAAGAGGTGGACTGACTTGTCCCAAGACAAACAGCTAGTCAGCAGGGACCTGGCACTCCAGCCCATGTGGCTGAGCTGACCACTTGGTTTGTCACCTCTGCTCCTCACTCACTGCGCCTTCTCCTAACTCGCTCAGCTCACTAGCTGTCTGGCACATTCCCCTCCAAGGACCTTGTTTGTTACAGTTAATCTAAGTGCCAGGGGTCCCCTGGGAGTTACTAAGGGAAGGCAGAGAAATGAGTGAGCTCTTTTTCTCCACCCATCTCCTTCTCCAGGGAAAGGAGACATTTGTATTTAGCACCTGGGGGAAGGAATCCTTCCCATCCGGAGAGGAATGGAGTCACAGCACACACACACCAGGATAGCCAATCTCATCCTAGATTTACCCTGGGACTTTCCAAAACAAGTGTGTTAGCTAAAGAGCGTGAGAGGAGTTCTGTGTGGAGTGGGGGGGGCCTTCTGTGACTCGGGGACAGGCCCCATGCTGCGAGGACAGTGCTGTTGCTGCCCTCCGTGCTGGGCAGGTGGAAGGACATCATCACCCCAGCTGGGGTCAGCATGCCTCAGGTCAAACCCACTTCAACCACAAACCCTTACCTAATTCTGGGCAAAGCAGGTGTTCCTTCTTGAGTAGGTTATCCCAGCTGCGAAGGCCAAGGGCCGCGGAGATTTCCGAGCTGTGCCGGGCACTGAAGACTCCAACATACCGCCTCTTCCTATGCCCCTGTGACCTTAGTTTCCTGGGGCAGGAAGGAAGCCTGGTCCATAGAGCACCCTCACCTTCAGGGAATAGTGTGTTTTTTATCTGCCATCGTTAGCCACCTGAGTAAATCATTTTAAGAGAATGAAAGTAAAATGCACTTAACAGATTCCACAAACATTTTTTAACACTAAACTAGACCAGAGTCTAATTGAGCCTTTAATTATTCAGAATCCTAGAGGAGAGAGGCAGCGCTTGGAGGGGCCTCGGGACCACAGGGGCGGGCGTAGGGTGGGAAAGAACAGGACAGAGGAAGGGTCGGACTGAGCCTTGGGAGGTGGCACTCAGTGGGAGGGCTGACAGTCGGGAAATGGATTCCAGAAAGCTCTGTGAGCCCCTGGGAATGCAGGCCTCAGAACTTTCCTTTCTGCCTGTGCGTGCCACAGCACTACTGCTTAAAAATTTAAAGCCCCATTTGATCCCGTGGCGGGCACTCTATTTTCAGAGGGCCTGAGCCGTTTGTGTGAGAGAAGGCTCGGCTCCTCAATGCGTTCTGCTGTTTAAAGAGGGGCCAGGCCATCCCTTTTTCCCCCTTGTCTTCTCTTCGCTCCCCTGTGGGAGGGTGTGGGGCAGGCACAGACTGGATGTGGCCGTCACCAGCAGAAGCTGGGAGTGAGCAAGCCCAGAAGTCACAGAGCACGTGCCCTACCGCTGGGGTCGGGTCACAATGAGCACATCCAGCAGCTCAGGGTTTCTCTGGTCTGGCTGCACCCTAAAGCCGCCTGGGGAGACTGCAAAGGTACCGGCCTAGGGTCCACCCACAGCCTCTGATTTTTGTTGGCCTGGGCATCGATCTGCCTTGAAAGCTCCAGCAATTTTCCTGACTCGCAGCCAGAACCTGCAGGGATGGTGACAGGCGGGGCATGGCCTCTGCTCTCTAAAGCAGCGCTTGGCCCTGAGCAGGAGCGTGTAGGCTTTGGAGTTGGCCTGGCCACGTGACAAGAAGCACACTGCTTGGCTGTCCAAGCCGGTGTAACATGGGACTCGAAGTAGTGTCCACCTTGTGGGGTTTCGTCAAGATCAGTGAGACTGGTAACATCTCAGGCTCGTAGAGGGTAACATTCAGTTGTCCTCTTGAGCCCTTCTGCCATGGCCGACTCCTGTCCTGGCTGCCACAGTGGGGACAACATGGGGTAGACTGTCTTTCAGTAGCTCTGTGACCTTGAGCATGCCATTGGCTTCTCAGGGACACGCCCTGCAGGTGAGGGATGATGTGTGCTTGGAGGAAGGGGCTGCAGACGATGGCCTTCCTGAGTGTGGGGAGACCAGGCAGGTGATCGCCACCCCAGGCCGCCCATCAGGCAGAGGACTCCATGTTCCCATGCCCTACACCTGGTCGGGTAGGAGAACTGTAGGGATAAGTATTTAATTTAAGGAGGCTGAATAGCTTGGCATTTTTAAAATTTGTTTTTTACATTTATGATCTGATCTTAAAAACTTGTTAAAAGTGTTCTTTCTCGGGGAACAAAAAGCCCATTGCACCGCATGTGGTCTTCTGACCAAAGTGTGGGCTCAGCAGCTTCTGGTCACATGTCAGCCTTCCTTCACTCACGTGCCCCAGATGTGCTCAGCTGTGTGCGGAGACTCCACATGGGCCCCTTTCTCCAGGAGTTGCCTGCCCAACAAAGTAGAGGGGACAGGTACGGGGCTCACTCCTATGCAGCTGTTGTGCCCACAGGGCGATGCGGTTTCTAAATGGTTTGGAGCCACTCTGGCTCAGCTCATCAGGGACGTCTCCCTGTAGGAGGTGGGATTTAGTTCGGGCCTTGAAAGATGCATAGTACAGACTTTCCAACTTTCTCTGATAGAAGTGCTACAGTTACTCAAAGTGACAGAATAAGACAGGTAAGGGGCAAGAGGGAGACAGAGGCAATGGGACATCTGAAGAGGGATCAGAGTGCGTCAACATTGCCCCACCTTTGGGACATCTGAAGAGGGATCAGAGTGCGTCAACATTGCCCCACCTTGTGTTTTGCAAATTGAGATTTTAATATAAATTTGTGTGTTTCCTTCACATAGCAAGACAAAATGCCATGCGTTGCTAAGTGCTGAGGTTAGCACTACTGGTCTTCCTCTTACTGAGAAGCCTTTTGGTTGCTCTCTATTATTTTATTTTGTTTTATTTGCTGGGGTAGAGGATGCCCGGTAAGAGGTGGAAGCCACACTTCCATCTCCTCTCGTCACAGACCAAGCAGAGCTAAGCCTCATTTGCAGATGATTTTGTTCCTGAGAGGGAGAGCATTTTCAAATGCAGCAAAAAATCAGAAAGGAAGATTTTTCTGTCATGGAAGTATCTCCCTCCCTAGTAATTGGATTAGATTCTGAGAAAATGACCCAAACACCACTGCGGCAATCTTCAGCCTTACTCCACCTCCCCAATCCCGGAGTGCATTTGCGCAGAAGCACGAGCCAGTTTCCTGAAAATAAAATGCGCTGGCAGGTGGCTGCACTAAAACTGTTTTTCTTTTAAGCTCTCTGGAATCCTGTTGAATATTAAAGTTCCATCTTGAGGCTACACTCAATTCAGATCTGCCTGTAAAGATGTAAAACAGCGATTCTTCATTTGCTGGGTGATTGATTCCTGACTCTGTGCTGGGAACGTACATGTCTGCAGAGCAGTCATCTCCCTATGATACCGCTGGGTGTGATGGATGGCGCATGAGATGGGGGGAAAAAAGCTTGATGCAGAGTCGGGCAGAGCAGTTCCCTGGTTCCTTCCTCCCGCACTTAAGCAATCAAACTGCTCAGCAAGGCACTCAGTGAGATTTAGGGGAAGGAGGATTTATACCTAGGGGTGGGGCAGCCTAAGGAAGCTTAAGGAAACTTCTCATCTCCATTGGTATTTATGCTTGCCTAGCTGATTTTATCCTGCAATTTTAAGACATTGGAAACAGTGTCCCCCTCTTATAAAGAGATGGTAAATCGCCTGAAGTCCCGTGCCTGGACCTGCCCCCAGTGAGGAGCGTGGGGCACTTGCCCCCTTGTAAGGGCACGTTCTGGAAGGCCACAGAGGAAATGTTTGCTGAACCAGTTTGTTCTGCTTAAGGAGTCACCTGTCCTAACAGTCCCCAGTGCTGGTGATGGGCGGCTTCAGTGTGCTGGCTGTGTGGGAGAGGTCCCTGTCGGGTGTGAGTGGAAAATAAGATCATCTGTCACCTACCGCAGCTCTTTCCTTGACCTGTTGCCCTTTTGACAGGTGCAAAACATGTCTCAATCCATAGAGGTCTTGGACAGGCGGACCCAGAGAGACTTGCAGTACGTGGAGAAGATGGAGAACCAAATGAAAGGACTGGAGTCCAAGTTCAAGCAGGTGGAGGAGAGCCATAAGCAACACCTGGCCAGGCAGTTCAAGGTATGTAGGTTCCTCCGCCGCCGGGGCCTGCTTCCCTGTCTCTGTAGAAATAGTCATTTGGGGCCGGGAGGAGCAGGGCCAAGATTGCTCTGTGCCGTGCAAGGACGGCGGCCCTGGAAGTAGAGAGGCGGCCACCCTGGCCCTGGTTTGGCACGAGACACCTTGAACGGGGCGGGCCTGGGCAGCAGTCTCGGGGTGTACAAGTTCCCCAAACGCCCGCCAGTCTGGCTCAGAAGCCAGGGTCCCAGACCTGCGCCTCTCTAGCCAAGTCGGATATTATCTGGGAAGGGACATTATTACTGGCCCTTGTCATCCCACAGCTGCTGCAGGTAAATCACATTAGCCGAGGATTAGCTTAATTGATGCGAGCCGTTCCTGAGCAGGGATCTCTCAGGGCAATTTCTCACATCTGGCCTAATCTCGCTTTGACAAGGCTTGCGGTAGACTTGCAGGGAAAAAAGAGAGAGACACCAACCTCTTGCGTCCCCTGTGGTACATGTTCCACTTCCCTTGCTAACTCTGGACACTAAAACCTGAGTTCATTTGACCTAAAATTATATATGCATATGTACAAATATGTATATATACATCTACAGTTGACTCGGTTTCAAAACGATTAGACTGAGAAATTCTATGTCCCCTTAATTAAGGTATACATGCGTTGTAATTAGGAATGAAGCCCAGGTGTAAATGAGCAGGGCAAGTTACACAGCCCCACTTGTCAGAAAACTGCTGATGTGTGCTCTCTCTGTCTCCCTGCCCTTTGATGCTAACGTTTTTCTTTGATGTTTCTCCCTGCATGAAGCAAGAACTAATTCTCTTTTTAAAATGATACGTTAAATAGATGAAATGGCGAGCTAATGAAGTTGCAAATCTATAGTATAAATAAAATAATAGCGGACCTGATCCCGTGGAGGGGCTCTGAGCTGAGTGTTCTTGTCGGAGGCAGGCAGGCAGGCATCTTGTCCCTGCTTCTGACAAGTCATCAAGAATTATCTTGGAGAGAGGTTTTGACTTGTTTGACCAAAAGGGCTTGTGCCTCTCCTTGAAGAGCCAGCATTCCCATCTGTGTGGTCAACAGGCTCCTCAAAGATGGGGTGAGATGACTCATCTTTGCAGGCATTGTCCACACAGGTGTCTCTCCAACTTCCAAAATCCGAGACACCATGGCTCTTGAGGAAGAGAAGCAATCCCTTGCCTTTGATCATGCTTTAATTTCATTAAAAAACTCCAACAGAAATTGTTTTCAGGGAACTTAAATAACTGTGAAAGCAGTTCGTTTCGACTAACTCTAGCATTAAAGTGTGATTTTTGGGGGACCATGCAAGTTTTTGTTTATTAATGGCTATCTGTTTAAGGCAGGCTAGTGAGCTAGTTGTTCAACAGTATTTCATTTTCTTGCTTGCAGGGCTAACTTTAAAGAGTTTTTTCAATGCTGCAGTGACTGAAGAGGCAGTCCACTCCCATGTAACCCCGAAAGAGAGCCAGAAAGCTTTTTGCACCATGCATTTTTACTATCATTTTCCCATACTTAGCACCATGTCACTGAGGAGCCTTGAACACAACCAGGACCCCCCTTTGCATGCGACCGTAGATGCATTTCATGAATAGTTTGAACCCTCGTCAATGCATTTTTTGAAAAAGAAAGAAAAAAAAAAGAGAACTTTGTGTATGTGACTCAAAGCATGTAACCTTAAGATGTTGCATTCTAAACTGACAATAAAGACCTTTCCCAAATATTTTGGTGTTCTGAGGACTGTTTAATATGCTCTTCTAACTCCTTTGGACCAGAATAAATAAAACTATGAATAAAGCAGGAGTACGTACATTTTCCCTCGCCTAGAGAGAAGCCAGGCCAAGGTAGGGTGTCAGAGTTCTTGCACGCATCGCACTGAACCAGCTTATTTTAACCTTGCAGGCGATAAAAGCGAAAATGGATGAACTTAGGCCTTTGATACCTGTGTTGGAAGAGTACAAGGCCGATGCCAAATTGGTATTGCAGTTTAAAGAGGAGGTCCAGAATCTGACGTCAGTGCTTAACGAGCTGCAAGAGGAAATTGGCGCCTATGACTACGATGAACTTCAGAGCAGAGTGTCCAATCTTGAAGAAAGGCTCCGTGCATGCATGCAAAAACTAGGTAGGCCCAGAACCCTGCGGGGACGTGGCTCTGCACTGGCCACCTCCGGCCCACAAACAGGTGTAGGGAGTGGTGCTGAAGTGGACAGCGCCCGCCTGGCTTCAGGGAGGTGATGGCTGGATTAGGGCTCCCGGGTAGGGCAGGGCAGCCTTGAGAGGTGAAGGAGGCGGAGGCGTGTAGGCAGCACCGTCCTAGGGCACTGCTCGTCGCCAGGTGCTGCACGGAGGCCGGTTCGCAGACCCATCGAGTTGCACATCTGGACGAAACGGGATGATAGATGTTGCGTACCAGCTGGTGGACGGAAGTGCGTGAGTTTGTATGTGTGTGCGTGTAGACACGAGTTTAATAAGGCTGCAAATGTACATCTCAGATTCCCCAGGTTGAGAACAAGGGCTGATGAAGCTCCGTAGAATATTGAATCCTGCACAGTTTGAATAAAAAAAATAACAGTTACATCACAGTAGATTTGCCCTTTATAGCAAGAGAGGAAGCCCCTCGAACAGCCTAGAAGGGGAGGAGCTGGGGAGCAGATAAGCTCCTTACCCAGACTTAAGTTTGCTAAGGCCGGCCTCCAGTGTGGGGTGCCCTGTCTGGATTCTTATCCATGAGAGATCACCCATTTACCTTATCAGCTTTCCAGCTAATTACTGCAGCAAATCTTAATGTGTTAGTGTTTGAATCCCCTTTTGAATACACATTTCAAATCCCATTTTTGTGTTTCTTAAATAAGTATTAACCATCCCTCCCAACCAACTCTTTTAGCACAAAGGTTGCAGATTTTCATATTGTATTCTTAGGGCAATTTTGATTTCTCCAGATGTTTCCCTCGGGCTTTGTCTGATCTTACTTGTTCTATTTTTATTCCCCTCTCTACTCACTCTCACTCACACTCACAGACTCTCCCAATGCGTTAGTGTAAACTTTAAACACCTGAAAAGAACAAACGTTTTAAAAGCTCTCCGGTGTTGTTAGGCAGGTGAAGGAGAGAATATTCAAGGGGAAAGAAACTAGAGGCTCCTGCTTTGACAGATTCCCTTTTCTGGATGATTTGTAGAAGCCATTCCGGCCATCCTCAGTCAAGGCGTGACGTCTTAAGTTCCTAAAGCAGGGCAGTGAGGCATGTCGGGAGTCAGGAATGGGTTGCTCCTTTTCGGTGTGAACATGCTGGCTGAGTCCCGAGGGAGGCTGTCAGCTGCACCCTCCCAGCGTTGTGCTCCGTGGTGCCCAAGCCCCGTCTGTGGCCGAGGCTGGCCGCCTCTGACGATCCACCAGGCATCAGGCTTCACTGTCTCTACCGCCTCTTCCCATTTTGACTTTCTGCGAGTCGTCGTAACTGCTGAAATGGTTGTGGGGCTGTATTAGTGGTTACGCAGCTATAGGGTTCTTTCTGTTGGGTACAGTCTCGACCGAAGGCACCATCAGCCCTCCACACTCCCCCACCTTCAGCTGCTGCCCTCGGCCTCTGAAGACCCCAGTGGCGTGGTTAGTTGTGTCATTTTTCCGTTCCCCCCAAGCGGTGTCTTCCTCCCTGGTGTACAGAATGGGTATAGCAGAGAGAAACCGGGAGAAAAACCTCCCCATTTTCAAGGAATCGAGGGAACAAAATGGAAATGTGGGATAGAAAGTTGCACGTGGTGAGAGGCCTGCCCCTCCCAGGCGAGCCGGCCTTCCCATCTGTGCGCGGCCTATTTTTAGTAGCTGGGTGAGTTTACCTTATGGCTTCAGATCCCAAGTTTTTCACACGGTTACCCTTGGGCTGCTAACACCATTGATTTGGGAGTAAAGAGAGTGGAGGGTAAACGGGTCCCCAGAGGCCCTGTTCTTCCCCCACCCGTGGAGTGCAGCTGCCTGGTCTCATCCCTGCATTTAATTCTTTCCTCAGAAGGGCTGTGGCACGTAGGCAGGGCGCTGATTCAGAGGGTCTGCAGCTGGGGCCCAGGGCTCTGCTCGCAGCCAGCTCTGGGCTGATTCTGACGCAAAGCAAACTGCACTCCCCCTGGCTGGGGGAGGCAGCTTGGCACTAGTGTGCACTTGATAGCCGTGCACCTCTCCCCAGGCATTGGTCTTCTCTTGTTTCAGCTGCTTCCTCGTCTGTAAATGGTGCAGGACATCCCTGGGCCCTGGGGTAACTCACGGAATGATAATTCACAGAAGTCATTCATGTCCCAGGCTTAACACGGTGGTAGGTAGGCAGGTGGACAGAGAGGTGGAGGTGGACCATTGTGACTGAGCCGTGGAGAGGCAGCTGGACAGCTGATGGATTGATAGATGCTAGACAGACGCAGGTAGATCAGGCCACTGCTGCTCTTTCTCCTCCCTCGGCTAAGCCTTTCGTTCAAGCTCAATAACTGAAGGGCCAAATCAATATCCTGTAGCTGCTAAATTTAGCCTCACTTTAGCCTTGCAAGGAGACGCCCATCTCAGGACTGTTGTAGCAACCTGGTTCCTTGCAGGGAGGTTGCTGTGTCCTGCGGAGTCACCTGCTGCTGGTTGTCCTCTGACTTGTGTGAGATGTAACGTCCCAGTGGCTGGAGGTTTCCTCCCTGGCCTTGACCGTGGCTCCTTGGTGTGCCTGCCACACTTGCTTGTGTGAGGTCTGACTGTTCCTTGGTCTGGTGAATAGGGTCTCGGCTCTCTTCCTGGGTGATAGAGGACAGGGTGTCCCTACAGCTCTCCGACAGTCACTTGATGCCCCTCTGTGCTGCTGTCTTTTCCAAGTTGCTTTTGCTAATAGTTCCTGACCCCAGAACATGTGCAGAAACCAGCAGACAGGCAAGGCAAGGACCCAGGTCCCACCTGCTTCCCTGGGACATTTCTGAAGGTTCCTCTCTCAGTGGGATTAGGGTTTTCCTAATTTCCCGGCCAGAAATTGAACCTGAAACTCTCCTTTCTAGAACTGGAGGCAGCATCTGTCGGGCATTCTGGGGGAGAGAAGCAGTTGCTCAGAGTTTCCCTGGAGTAAGCTTTGTTGGCAAGCAGGGGGGAGGCAGTGCTGCCCAGACACCTGGTCCCCGTCACCCCTGTCCTGGGGCATGGGACTCTCTCTATGGAGACACTGCAGAGTCACCTGCTCCAGCCGCTAAGCTGAGTGAATCCAGAAACATCAGAGCCGGTGCAGAGCACTCCTCACGCCACTGACTCACCGGGCATGTGACTCACCAGGCCTCAGTGGTCCCCTCTGTATACAAGGGCCTGGCTGAGTTTGAGGACGTCTCTTAGTTATACCATGCTGGTGCTTTGAGACTAAAGGCTTCCATAGTTTCTTTTCTTTAAAAGGCTGAGAAAGAAGCCCCCAGACCCTCGTAAGCACAGGGACAGACTTGGCTCCAGGGTCACCAGGTGTCTTTTGGCTTTACTGAGAATACACCTTAACCAAGTCTGCCAGCTCCAGCCCCCAAAGCCCCTGCCAGCCGTTGGGACCTGGGCCCACTTCAGTGTCCATGTTAGCAAAAGTCCAATTATAGGCTCCTGTCCCAGTTTGGGTATGTCAGGGCATGGTGCTTCTCCTGGCGCCATGTCCTCCTCTCTCTCTCCCGAGGCAGACAAGTCTGAAGTCGCCTTGTTCCTTCCCCCTTGAGATGTTAGACGGTCCCCAGGCGGTGAGGCTGGCCCCGTCCCGCCATGTGCCCTGGGTGGAGCTAGGCAGTCGGCCACTGGCAAGAGCGCTGGGCAAAGCAGCACGCAGGCAGGTGCACTCAGAGACAAGAGCCCCGTCCTTGTGGGGGGTGCTCAGTCTGGAGCAGAGCCCTCATGGTAGGGGAGGAAAGGGACCCACGTCTAAAATGAGTGCTGACTTCCGGGGGGTGCAGGTGGGACAAGGCCCTCTTGCTGGGTTCCTTCGAGGAAGTTCTCAGCTGTGTGTGGTGAGAGGTCCTGGCCTTGCCCTGCCCCCGGCCGTGTAGGAGGTGGAAGGGGCAGGTGCCTGCGAGGACCCTTCACAGCCGCCCACCCTGCCTGGGGTCTGGGGAGGCCGCTTGCTTCCCTGCTTATTTCCTCTGCATCCCGGACATCGTCTGTCCCAGCTCTGTGTTCTGCAACCTTCTTCCAGCTCAATGCCTCCCAGGTTTTAGAGGATAAAAGCTGGGCCTGAGAGAGATAAGCCTAGCAGCTGGGTGGCAGGCCAGGGGCCTAGTTTGCCTGCCTGGTCTCTGAGGTTGCCCAGAGACCCCTCTGTCTCTAGCCAGAGTTCCATGGTGGGCGCCTCCCTGGACCTGTCCCCTGGGTCGCCTCCTCCTGGGGGTGGCGAGAAGGAGACTGCCCTGTTGTCCAAGCTCCAGCCTCCAAAGAAAGGAATCCTGCCTCCTGAGCCCGTCCCGGCCCTCAGGGCGTCCGGGCCCTCCCTGCTCGGCTTCCTCTGAGATGGACCTGAAGCCTGGCTGCTCCTGTCCCCTCCTGCTCATCCTGAGTGCTCGTGACTGGGTGCACACGACACGCTCTTGAGCTGGATGTGCCAAGATTCCGCCGAGCTTGGCCGTGGGCTTTTTTAGATCCTGTCAGCTCCCGAGGTCTTGGCAGAACCAGTCTGGATGGGGAACCAAAAATAACTCCCTGCCTCAGGAGGGCGGCGGCCGAGGCTGAGATGTACCTGGGTGAGGGAGCACGACGTCCTGAGGCTCCAGGACTGCTGCCCGGGGCAGGTCCAGCTCTGGGGGCATCACTGAGAATGCCGCCCTCTGTCCTGCACCCTTCCCGCCTGGCTGAACCCACAGTGCTGACCACTGCCGATCTCGGGCAGCGCTGTTGGGGAAGCACCCTGTTGGTTAGCTGCCACCTCCCTGTGGCCCTCCGAGGCTCACTGTTATCACTGTCCCTGCACAGGCGAGCGGAGGAGCACGTGGCCTCCCCAGGACAGGTGGCCACATCCCGCCATCCCCTCCTCTGGGACAGACAGTGGAGCCTCACACTTAGGATTTTCCGAGACATGAGTCATTCACTCATCTGGTACAAATCCCCAGGCTGACAGTTGGGGAGATGAGGTGTGGTCAGCAGGACAGGCCGGGTGGGGTGCAGGAGGGCCCTCTGCAGGGAAGAGGCATCCTTGGGTGAAGGCAGTGGGGCAGAGGTGGAGGTGGGACTCCCCGGGGCAGGGTCGCTGGAGCACAAATGTGGGGGCCGTCTGAGAGTGACAAGGGGGGCAGGTGTCTGGTCTCCTTCCGGGCATTCATCCCACCAGAGGGTCCTGCTTTGCGTGTGAGGCAGCATCGTGGAAAACCCACATGCTGACTGAGGACCGTGAAATGGCCGGACTCTGGTGGAAACCAGCAGGCTCTCCCCTGAGGCCCCAAACCGCGACACCCGTAGGAGTGATGGCTCCAGGCCACTAACAAAGCCACAGAGGCAGGGAGACTTTCCACAGGAAGTCATGGTGCGAGACGCTGCCTGGGTGGGTGCTGGCTCCTCCCATTCCCACCCAGTTCATGGGGAGCTGGGTCTGCTGGGCAGCCGGGCCCCCAGGCCAGTAGGAGCAAAGGAAGACACATCTGGCAGGGTGACCGGAGTCCAGCCCTGGGCCCCTGCTCCCTGTCCTCCAGACAAAGCTCTTGCAAATCCCCACCCCAGCCCTGAGAGGCACATGGGGTGGAGGGCCGGTCAGGGTTTCCCTGGAAAAGGAGTCTCCCACAAGGCTTTCCAGACCCACCATCTGCTCTTACTCTGGTTGACATAGATGCTGACCCACCTGGGCCATCCCCTCTCTGGCCACATCCCCCACCCCACCAATTCTCCTCCTACAGGTGGGGCACGAGTATCAGTGCCAGGCAAATCTTCCTTGTGTCCAGCAAGGACCCTGGCACCCTCTGTTGCCCGGCCCGGCTGCTGGGAGGCCTTGAGCTGTGAGGGGACAATATTTATGCAGAAAGCACGTGATTCCTCCTGGCTATGGGGTCAGGAAAAATACCTGGGGAAGGGGTCGGGGCAAGGAAGTGTTTGCGGTATTCCTGTTTCCAATCTGGGTGGAGACGGCAGCCCTGGAGCTGGAGCCTTAGAGCAGGGCAGCCAGGCTTCATGGGAATTTGGGTGCAAACTTGGTCTTTTCCTGCCTGTGGTGGGGTATTAACCACTCAAAGCCTCCTTTTGCCCAGGTGCACAATCTCCTGTTGACACAGAGAAAGGAGGCAGCTGGGCTCTGGGCTGGGGCCAGGAGGTGCCATCGTGCCACTGTGCCAGTCTGGCGCCATGCTGCCAGTGGGCACGTTTGCGGCTTCCAGTTGGGGAGAGTGTAGGGACACCCTCCAGTGCCGGCTTCCCAGGCCTAATCCTAGCTCATCATGGTCCCTGGGTTAAGTCCCTGACAATCTTCATGAGCACCTGGATTTTCTCTGAACTTTGCAGACTGCTGTGTACACAAGCTGACATGGTAAGATACTGCCTCAGGGTGCTACAGTCTGAACAGGCAGGGAGGCCCCCGACTGGCTGTCCTTCAGGGAAGCCCTCCACGCGCCACCTCAGGTTTCCAAGGAATCAGGTGCATTTTGCCCTGTGGAGATCGGCTGAGACTTGTGTCCCAGAAGAGTTACACGGCTGTGTAGACAGGCCAGCTTCTGGGTGTCGGGGGCACTGGCTCTGGGGCTCCAGCTGGAGCCCTGCCTGGATAGCAGGGTGGCCCTGAGCATATGCTTTGCTGCCTTTCCTGCCCTTTTTAAGCTGGGAGCCCCAAATCCCAGCCCCCATCCTGGGGCTCCTCTCCAGGTGGCAGAGACCATCTCACCTCTGCAGGGAAAGCGCTCAGGCGCCTCAGCAGGAAGGCACCTCAGCCCTTCTCTGGGGTCAGTTCCAAGGGACAGAGGCTACACAGGGAGCTGGGGGAGGGGAGGCTGGGCTTCGGGGAATTGTCCTGTGTACTGGCTGGAGTATTATTGCCACTCTGTGGGTGACTCCTACCTTGGGACAGCCTCATGCTGTGCCCAACTCTGTGCCTGCCTGGGGGCCACGGCAGTCTTCTAACTGCTTCGGGGGTCGGGCTATTCCTGTGCCCGTCTCCCAGAGGAGGAAACTGAGTCTTGCTGAGGCTGACCACCTCCCAGAGGTGCCACTCTGGCACTCCCGTCCCCAGGCCCCTCAGGCAGCATCTTCCCAGAGGACTGTGGCCCCAGAGGTGGCCCGTCTTCCTGGCCTGTCGCTCTGTTTGAGGAGTGGGTAGCTGCTCTGGCCTCTGGGGTCAGGGGTGATGTCTGTGCAATGAAGGGCACCAGCAGCTGCTTCACAGCCTCCCAGACCCAGAAGGCCAGAGGAAGAAGTGTCCACGTGCTCCCGGGGCATCGGGGGGGGGGCACCGTGGGCCAAGGCCCCTCTCTCCTCCGTGACCTGTGTGTTCTCTTCCAGCTTGTGGGAAGTTGACTGGCATAAGTGACCCCGTGACTGTCAAGACCTCTGGCTCAAGGTTTGGGTCCTGGATGACAGACCCTCTGGCCCCAGAAGGTGATAACCGGGTGAGTGTCCCCTTACTTGCTTGGACGGGGTGCTCCTGTACCTATGCCAGCCGTGCCCACCTGCCGGGCAGACCCCTCCAGGGACTCTCTCCTGGGGAGAGTTTGGGAGGGGCCCTGTGCTGACTCAGAGATGTGAGGATGACAGTGGTAGATGAGGGAACCCTGCCCCCACTTGCTCTGCCTTCGTGGGCCAGGCGGGCTGGTGCCCTGAGTCTGTCCCTTTCCTGCCAGCCTTGCCCACCCTGGCCTGTGCTTTAGGACGAGAACACATCAGGCCTTTCCTGCTTTAATGACGTCTCATTTGTATCTCATTTGCCATTCCTTTCATGGCTGATAGGAACTCATGTTCCTTTTTGATTTAGGAAAGAGGCCATGTTCTTTTTCCAAGGCTTTTCCCCCTGGGTAAAACCTCAGAAAAGGAGAGAGAAACAAGCACCACATTTGCCTTGATCTGGAGCCTGGGTTTTATTGCTCGAGCGCTTTTGAGAAACTGGGGTGAGGGTGGCTGAGAGGGTTTGGCACCTGGCCCGGCTCTGCCACTGCACCCCAGGCGCCACCCAGCACCTCGGACAGCGCCAGTCCTGGCTTCCTGCAGAGGGACAGCCGCTGAGGCTCCTGGTGGAGGGAGAAGCTCTCTGGACTTGACTGTCCTTTGGCAATTTTCAAACGTGACCTTTGGCTGCCAGAGTGGGCAGCCCAGCAGTCTGGGATGCTTCTCACCCAGCCCGCTTTTCCTTCAGAGGTTTGTAGGACACTTAGAAAGTAAACCCTTTAAAACACCTTAACCCTTCCCTAGGACTGATTAAGAAGGGGCTAAGAGTCTAAGCTGTACCTGGACCTTTTGGGCCCCCTCACTGTCTCCAGAAGACGTGGCCCGTACTTCCAGTACCCTCCCCTTTGGGAGGATGGGCCAGTGAAGCCAGGACTGAGGGCTTCCTAGTGCCCGCCGCACTGTCTGGGTCCACCGGTGGCCGTGGGGGGAGCTCCCCTCTCCCTCCTACAGGCAGGCCAGCCGTGTCTCAGGCCCTCTTCCCATCTGGAGGGGCTGGCTAGACCGCAGACCTGGGATCCTGTTGAGGTCGGGTATTTGCTGGGGAGAAGGTTGTTTTTGTCCTGTTTTCTTAATTGTATCAGCTGATGTTTGGAAGTTTTCTAATAATTTCATAGGTTGTTGCTTTGCTATTGTTTTGTTACACATTTCACCTGGAGAAGCCCACCAGCGTTTGGAGTTCAATTAGGACCTTCCTCTGGCCACAGATGCTGGTGATGACGATGATGATGATGATATAGAAATAAAAACAGGCCAGGCGCGGCGGCTCACGCCTGTAATCCCAGCACTCTGGGAGGTCCAGGTGGGAGGATCACTTGAGGTCAGGAGTTTGAGACCAGCCGGAGCACGAGTGAAACCCTGTCTCTATCAAAAATAAGAAAAGTTAGCCAGGTGTGATTGTGGGTGCCTGTAGTCCCAGCTGCAAGGGAGACTGAGGCAGGAGGATCACTTGACCCCAGATTTCGAGGTTGCTGTGAGCCGTGATGACGTCATTGTGTTCTTCCTGGGGCGATGGATGGAATGAGACTGCGTCTCAGAAAAGAGCAAAGGGGAGGAGGGGAGGGGAGGGGAGAGAGGAAGGAAGGGAGGGCACTTAGAAAGCAAGGCCTATGTCCCAGGGAGGGAGGAGAGAAGGAAAGAGGAGAGACACAGACAGACGCCACAGCAGACACGTGGAGAGCAGGCCGTGTGTGCCAGGCGCTGTTCTGGGCGCTGTGTGTGTGCATATGACTGCAGGGCCACAGCAGCCACACTGCCTGCCCTGCCTGGTCTGTCCCCCAGGGACCCCCACCATGGAGATGATCGTCTCCTCTGCCCTGTTGATGAGGAGAGCCATTTCTCACCCCCAGGGTTGTGCGCTGTGTGTGAGGTCTCAGAAGAGGCCGGGCCAAGCTGAGTCTCTTCCCATCCCCGGCACCTTGCCCGCCCTGCTCCACAGGGCAGGAGAACCACCCCACAGACCCGGCAGGCTGAGCTGGGTTCCGTGGGTAGGAACCAATCGCCTCTCTCTCACATCGGAAGCATCTGACGCCTCAGGTCTGCGTCGTGGCCTCCGCTTTGCCCTCCGTCTCCTGTGTCATGAGCGCACTGGTCACACTGTCTTCAGATACCAGGGACCTGGGGCTCCTCAAGCCCGGCTGTTGGCTCTGCGCGGTGCAGCAAGGGTGGAGGCTCGCGAAGCTGTCGTGCGGCTGATGGATGCTTTTGATAATTAGACAGCTATTTTCCGCTTGATGACTAGATCGCCCTCCAGGAAAGGAGGTGCTGGTGGCGGGCGGAGCATGCAGAAGTGCGGGGAGGAGGCCTTCATGGGGAGCTGGCGGCTTAGGAGGGGACGCGGTGGAGCTGGGGCTGGCAGAGGAGGCCTGGGGTGCCCTCTCTGAGCACCTGGGCTATGGCCACTCTGGCTGGGTGCTCAGCACAGCCACGTCTGACCCCCAACGTGCTAAATGACACGTCCCCAAGTCCTGCCATTGATCTGTACCAGCAATGGCTTGTTTTGTTTTGATCTTTTCCAATCTCTCATTCGATTTTGATCACACACATACAGGAGACCAATAACTTACTCCAAAAAAAAAACAGGGAAATCAATCAGCTTCAGTGCAGGATGCCAAACTGGGCATTGCATAGGGGTGTGGCCACAGGCAGAGTAGAGAATTGCAGTGGGACCTCCGGGCACAGGGCCAGCCTCAGGGGGGGGCCTGCCTCAGTCAGGGACACCTGCAGAGGCCTTGTGCTCCTAAGACCCTGGGAGGCCCTGTGCTGAACCAGCTTTCAGCATCTCGCTTTCTTTGGGCTGACCAAGGTTAGCTGGGGATGCTCAGTCCTTCCTCAAGTCACTTACTAAGCACCAACTATATGTCCAGCAAGTCCCCACTGTGTATATAAGTGAGGAGCTGCCCACATGCTGTTCATGGCCCTGGGCCCCCATAGTCTCTTTTTTTCCTGCAGTTTTGTCACCTGGACTGTCCATCCCATTAGGGTTAGAGGAGGGAAAGGCTTTGTGGGGCCTGGGCGATCTCTAGACCTGACACACACGTCCACCGGCCAGGCTGTGCCCCACCCGTGTGGACTCTGGGACCCTGTTCCCCGACTCCAGGCTCACAGCCCAGCCTGCTCTGCCTGCTTGCACCACCAAAGTGTCAGGCCAGCTCATCTCAACTATCAGAGGGGACCAGCGTTCCCTTCCCGCCAACCCTAGGAAGTTCATGTTCAAAGGGCGGTATAATTACTAAAGTAGTCATTTGACAGCTAGCAGTGAGCTTAGCTTGATGTTTAAAAGTCTTCTCCCATCATCTAAACAGTATCAAAGCCAATCAGATGTTTTATCAGGATCCCACAGGGTCCTGAAAGTCAAGTGACATTGTGGGTGCAGTCAGGGGTCAGCCCAGCTTGTAAACACAAGCATCCTTTCTAATCTTTTCTCTGGGAGAGAGATGTTTAGGGCCCCTGCTCTCTCTCCTCCTGCTCTCACTGTGGGGCCTCAGGCCAAAGCCACCAGCATCTCCCACACCCCTCTCTCCACCGTTGAGCTAATGCCTCCCTTTGGGGTGTGTCTGCCAGCAGCTCAGCTCCTTGATGTTAGCAATTCTGTCAGGAGGACGCGTGACAGATGCTCGCCCGGCCAAAGGGAGGGAGGGACACAGCCTGGCCCGAGTGACTATGCCAAGGCCCTTTAAATAGCTCCGGCCTCGGGCCTCCTGTGGGCTGCATCACACAGATTCCCTAGGGTGGTGCCAGATTCAAGGCCAGGACACACACCATCACCCAGGTCTGCCCTGGACTGAGAGAGAGGGCCCTCTCCATGGAGAAGCAGAGGGACTTATTTGGGACAACCCGGACAATCCCCTGTTCTCAGTAAACTCGGCCATAAGCAGCTACAGTGCAGATAAGACGTGGGAGACCCAGTTCTCCCCACACAGGGAGCCGTGGGACGGTGCCATTCTTCCCGTGTGGGGAGCCGCGTGTGGCATTCTGTCTTGGGAAAGCCCTGTCCGTCCCCTGAGAGGAGGCAGGCTGTGGAGGTGTCTCTTGCCTCCAAGCTGGTGTGAGTGACCCTGGCCACAGGGACTCCCTCAGTCTCCATGTAGGCCCTGAGGCCAGGAAGCTCCACTTGTCTTTGACCCAGCCGATCTCCTGACGCTCGCGCTGGCGCGGAGGCCTGCACCGCCACGCCCATGGGCCTGGGAGTGTGAGGGCTGTGTTCACGTTCTGTGATGGCAGTGACAGATCGCCACAGACTTGGGGGGCTTAAAACAACAAGAACTGGTTCCCTCCTGGTTCTGGAGGCTGCGCCATCTCCGAAAGCTCTGGGGAAGGCGCCTCCTACCCCTTCTGGAGGCTGCAGGTGCACCTGGCTGCGTCCACCTCTTTTGGTTTCTGCCTCCATCTTCAAAGGCCTCCCTGCATTTGTCACCCCCCCACAGTCCCCCTTAAGGTCACTTGTCACTGGATTTAGGGCACACCCTAATCTAGGATGATCTTATCTCGAGATCCTAACTTAATCACATCTGCAAAGACCCTTCAAAGAAGGTCCCATTTGCAAGTTCCAGGATGTGGACTTCCATTTGGGGGGCCACTCTTGATTCCCTACAGGGTTGGCACCTCCCTGCCTGGGGTCCAGGTGCTCAGGAAATGCCTCCCAAGGGGTGAGAGTGAGAGCTGGGAGGTGGGCTCAGGGCAGGGCGACAGCTGGTGCAGAGCACAGAGGCACATGATAGGAGTGTCCAGGACCGCAGGCCTTATCCTGGCAGAGCAGGGCGGGGGTGGCTGTGTAGGCAGCAGAGTGTGGACTGAGGAGCCAGAAAGGGTCTGTGCAGAGGAGTAACAGGCTGGAGTGGGGGTTTCAGGAGGTTCACACCAGCCACAGCAGAGCCATGGGGGCCAGTTAGGAAGCTAAGGACAGAACTGAGTGAGGTGGCCAGAACCGGCCCTGCACGGGGATCACTCACGTTCACCTGGGAACAGCTCCTTTGAAAGCAGCAGGTGTGGCCGCTGAGCTGCCAACACAGGCGGGTGGAGCCCCCAGGGTATGCCATCCAAAACCCCCAGCCCCACCCCCATTCTCAGGAGAGAAAGCTGAGGCTGAGCAGGAATAGTGGACGCTCCCTGTGCCCACGCGTCTGCTTCCACTCAAAGGTGCAAGGTGGACCTGCCCTGCATGCAGGCCCAGGAAAGAGGTGTCCTCCCGTGTGGGAGCCCCCAGCACCTTTAGGCAGGTGCTCTTTCTTCCGCTATTGCAGATCTGCCACTCGCATCTGGGGCCTCCGGGCCGAACCTTCAAACCCCACATCCACACCACAGTTGCATCCAAGGGATAGGGTAATGCGGTAGGAAAAGGAGGAACGTGGGTGGAGCTCTCCTTAACCAGGCTGCACCCCACGTGCCAGGATGGGCTTTCATGTCGCTGGGACGCAGGCCTGGCTTCGCTGCCCCGGTAAGTAGGGAGGAGAAAGGACAGGTGCACTGAGGAAAGCTGGCCATTTGCCCGGCGAGTCTGGAGTGGAGTGATTGGTGGAGCATGGTGGCCAGGGCTTCTAGCCTCACCCCACAGACACTTGAGACTGGATCAGTCTTTGTCGTTGGGGGGCTGTCCTGCTTATTGTAGGGTGCACAGCGGCAGCCCTGGCCTCTGTCCCTGGATGCCTGCAGCACACCTGGCCGTCCCCAGTCATGACAACCCCACCGTCCAGACGTGAGCAGTGTCCCATGGGCAGACTAGCCCAGTTGGGAGGCCCAGCCAGAACAAGGCCTTCAAGCCCAGGGTCACCCCCTGGCTCTGTTGACTAGGGAGCCACCAAACTTCCCTGGGCTGAGTTTTCTCATCTAAAAGTGGGACAACAACAACTCCCTGCTGCATAGGCTCATGTGAGAATTAAAGGTCAAAGATGCTGCCAGCGTCTGGCCCAGCAGATGTCACAGGTGAAGGCACGTGAGTGCCCAGGCATCGGCCAACTCGGTTCTGCTCTTGACCTTTCACTGGGTGCCCTTGGGTCTTATTGGAAAGAACTTGGTCCTTCCATGAAGCCTGAGGGCCAGCCAGTTCTCTATGAAAGTCCACACTGTCTTCAGGGCCACCTCCCCAGAGACAGAAAGAGCAGGCATTGGTGGACTTGATCTGAACCCTGGGCCTTGGGTACAGGGGAAGAAGACATTTCAGATGAGAAGGTCAGAGGGAATGAACTCAGGGGAGGGGCTGCCCTCTGGGAAACACAAGGTTCCTTATTCACACTCCTTGGAGTTCTAACCCTGTGCTTCTCCTCTGCAGAGAATGGCTTTCTGTTGGGAACTAATATCAGCCACAGTGGGAGCATTTACACCATGGGAGTTGGTAGATGTCCAGAGTAGCCTTTCCTGAGCCCCACCCCTGGGCCTGACAGCTAGTTGTTCTACACTGAGCTCCTTGGACCTATTTTCCCTTCCATCCTAAGTTACATTTTTAGAAAGTGTTGTGTCCTATGTTCAATTTGCCAGTGTACTAGAAGAAAAGGTGACTTAAAAATCCTTATTGATGCCATTGCTGCCCAGTTCTGCCCCCAGGAAGGAGGTACTGGACCCTGGGGTTTCAGGGTGAATCACACTGGGGTCCCACACTCAGGGGCTCATTCTTGGGGAGGCTGCTGTGTGAACATATTCAAAAGCATTCTCCATGCTGAGATGGGAGGGGTATTTCCTTTGGGAGACAGGGAGGAATGTCATTTGAATTGGGTCTCCGAATAAGCCAGGGGCTCCCTGTTGGAGAAGACAGCAAAAAGCAGGGGCCAGGAGGGTGGCTTCCAGAAATGCGATCCAGGAGGTTTCAGCATGTGGCTTTCGTACCCCAGTACTGTTCCCAGTTCTAATCTATGACCTATAACATGGGGGGCTGGTTCGTGGGAGGCTAAGGATAACAACGCTCTCAGATGAGACCCAGCTAAAAAGTAAATCTCGTTAGGAACATAAAGCACATCTGCCTCTAAGTACCCAAGTGGATGTCTTAGGAATGAGGTTATGATTTTTCTGTAATTTTTAGCACATGTGTAATGCTGAGTCGGAAAGCTCCTGCATTCTTAATCTCTCCTGCAGCTACCTGAGCCCCGGATGGATAAAGCGGCTGTCTTGGTGTGGGATGGGTGTGTGGGGAGTGGCGTCTGCCTGCCAGATTGCCCTCTGTCTAACTGCATGGCTTTCTAATTTGCTCCCATATTGGTTGAAAATGACTAGAGCGTTTTGTACAACGTCTAGACACTTCTCAAGGCAGCTAACATTTAAGTGATCATCAGAAATCTCTTCCTCTGTAACTTGAACTTGGGCCATGGCTGGGGCTGTTATCTTGGTTGATTTCAACAACCAGAGCCTTCGTCAAGGCCCAGGTTTTTTTAGAAAGGCACTCTCCCCCAGATTAGGCATGACAGTGAGTGATTACACACACAGCCTCCCAAATGCCAAGCTAATGATATTCCTCCCAGCAGTCAGGATGGCTCTATTCATGCTGCGGTGAGCACCCGGCAGGAAGGAGGAGTCTCATGCAGAGTCCTGTTGGCATACGGGAGGTGGCCCTTTCTGGCAACCTTCAGGGACAGTCATCATCCCAGATAAGAGGTGACTGGTGCTGTGAGTGACTGCCCTTGTCCAGGGCCCAGGTGGCTGTGCTCCTCCCAATGCCCTCCTGTGAGTGCTGGGTAACCACACCCACAGGGTTCCTGCCTTCCACAAATGTGTGTGAGTGCCTGATGAGGGGTGCAGCAGTGGACAGTCAGCTGTGGCTCCTGCCCCACAGCCTGGTGACACCCCACGCAGAGGGCTCGATTTCCAGGCCGGTAACTTACATGACGCACACTGGGCGGCTGAGCCCAGGTGTGCAGTGAGGCTGTTAGTGGCGGCAGTGGTCTGCTCCTTCACCCCCTTCCCGCCACGTATTTTCTTTCAACTGGACCATTCTTTCTCAGGTAGCAAAATGGTCCTGTTTTCTTTGAAAAGTGCACTATGTGTTTGGAGGGAGGACCTGGCACCCTTCAGTCTAATTATTCCTTCTTGGTCCTTTCAGCTCCTTTCTTCTTAAAGGTAAATTTCCCATCGGAGAGCAGATCCCCCCCCTTTGGATACACTGACTGGGTCTTCTCTCCCCGCAGGTGTGGTACATGGACGGCTACCACAACAACCGCTTTGTCCGCGAGTACAAGTCCATGCTCGACTTCATGAACACAGACAATTTCACCTCCCACCGCCTCCCTCACCCGTGGTCGGGCACGGGGCAGGTGGTCTACAACGGGTCCATCTACTTCAACAAGTTCCAGAGCCACATCATCATCAGGTTTGACCTGAAGACAGAGACCATTCTGAAGACGCGCAGCCTGGACTACGCCGGCTACAACAACATGTACCACTACGCCTGGGGCGGCCACTCGGACATTGACCTCATGGTGGACGAGAATGGGCTGTGGGCCGTCTACGCCACCAACCAGAACGCCGGCAACATCGTGATCAGCAAGCTGGACCCCGTCTCGCTGCAGATCCTGCAGACCTGGAACACCAGCTACCCCAAGCGCAGCGCCGGAGAGGCCTTCATCATCTGTGGGACCCTCTACGTCACCAACGGCTACTCGGGGGGCACCAAGGTGCACTATGCCTACCAGACCAATGCGTCCACCTACGAGTACATCGACATTCCCTTCCAGAACAAATACTCCCACATCTCCATGTTGGACTACAACCCCAAGGACCGCGCCCTGTATGCCTGGAACAACGGTCACCAGATCCTCTACAACGTGACCCTCTTCCACGTCATCCGCTCTGACGAGCTGTAGCTCCTTCTGCTTGGAGGCTGGAGTCCAAGTCCTCCCCTGCAAGGAAACTCCTGTGAAGCAGCTGCCAAAAAGATAATACCACTAATAATACTGATTTTGAAAATCATCAGCAGTGCCGGTTCCGACATTGAGGGGTGACATTGCCTCCCACTTCCTCCCATGCCAGCCGGCAAGCAACAGACTTCAGAAGAAACCCCTGTATTTGCAGCTGGAACTGCAGCCCCAGGCGCCCTGGTCCTCCCCCATCCCGTCCCTCTCTGGTCAAACAACACACTTCAGAAGCAAGGCAATGACTGTTGGCCCATTCTCACCGGAGAACACCCACTGTTAGGATCGCATGGACATTCCCTTAAGCCGTAGTCAGCTCCGAGGGATGTGATTGTCCTGTGTCCTTGAGAGCCCCCGGGCCGCACTGGGCGGTGGCTAGTGTAACTCGCATCCCATTGCAGTGCTGTTTTGACTGTGTTGTCGTCTCCTACATTAACCGTGCTGAGACTCCAAGTAGTTCAAGGACCTGTGTCTAGTACTTACTAAAGCAGTGGTCAGAGTGCGTAGAATGAAGTTCCTGTACCCACGTTGTTTGAACTTGCGTACCCCGTAGATATATTGTGCAGCGTCTGTCCGTTATTTCCTTGAGGTGGTAACTTTGTACGTTCAGTTTATGCGGTGAATGTTGTAAATGCAATGCCATAGTTTGGATTAATAAGTGGATGGTTTTTGTTTCTAAAAAGAAAGAAAAAAAATCAGTGTTCACCCTTATAGAGACATAGTCAAGTTCATGTTGATAATAATCAAAGGAATTATTCTCTTCTTGTTAGCTTACCTAAATCACGTATCTGCAGATAAGAAGGGCTTATCTAGGGAAACTTCAGTTTCCAAGGGGAAAGGAATGTCACGAGGGCAACAGTGTGCGGAAAGTACATTTTTTAAGTAACAAAAAAAATAAAAGGAAAACTTTGTACTATCCAGTTACCTAAGGAACAATAAAAATATTAGGAGATGTTTTTGCTTCACTTGTCATTTCTGAGGGTTTTTGAAATGATTGAGACTTCCAGATCCTGGCAGATGTATTCCAGAACTTGAGTGACCTTTTCAGAGAAGGATGAAAGGGAGCAGAAGATGCATTCCCCAGTGGATTTCACCTGTCCCCCTAAAAACTAGAGTCTGGAGAATCAGCCTAAACTTCCCTCCCCCAGGTGACTCTGGGGCACTGCTCTCACTGAGGTCCCCTGGCTTCGGGCCAACATGTAGCCCTTGGCAACCCCGAGGAACCTGAGCTAACACACGGGCAGTCCCTGAAGCCTCTGCAGGACTAGCCCCGTCTCAATGTCCAGAGCCTTTCTGGAGTGGCCTAGGGTCTCTTGCCCACCAGAGAAGGAGCAAGGTCAGAGCCACTCCCTGCATAGTACAACGTTCCAGCCCCCGCTCGCAGAGGGAGCCTGCCTGCCCAGGTTCCGAGGTGTGGGGCGTAGGCATTCCCCAATCTCACTTCCCAGTCCCACTGCTGGGGCATCTGTCCGAGAGCAGCAAGTGGATAGCCAGGCAGTGACGTGGGGTAATGGGAAAGCCAGGTGACCTGGGGAGCCTGGCTCAGCTGGTACCTGCTCAGCCCAGAGTGTCCATGGCCTCCTGGGGTTCCGTTATTTTTCCTGGAAAGACAGGGCAGAGCCCAGTACCCAGGCAGGGCTGCTGGTGGCACGTTGATGTCTGTGGTACTCGGTGCCTAGTGGAGCCCAGAGTCTGAGAATGTCTCAAGTGCGTGACACTGGTTGCCATACCCATAAGAAAGCTGGAGTGGCTGGCACGGGGAACCCTTGGGGACGGAAGCACATGGGGCATTTGCTCACAGTGCTGCCCTTGTCACCTGGCCCTGAACAGTAGTTGGGACAATTTAGGATACTAAATAGGGCAATAGTGAACCCTACGCCCTAAACCACAGGGCGTGAGGGAGGGGTAGCAAGGTGTCTCTGGAGGCATGCAGGGGTTCTCGTCCTTGTCCCCTGCAGACGCCCAGCTCTACAGTCTTCTTGTGTGAAGAGTTACTCAGCCCGCCTCAGGAGAATCCTTCCTCATCCTGCCTCCCTCGGGCTCCCAGCCCCACCATCATCCCATCTCTGGTCACTCCCTTCCGGCCGGCACTGGGGTTCTCTTGCAGCCAACACCGTGTATTCTTTGAGATTTTGGGGGGGCAATTTTTGTACCCCAAGTAGGTGACTTTCTAAACTCAAGACAAACCTCTCTTGATTCCTTCATGTTGCCGGCACCCATGTTTCTTCAGCCACTGAAGGTGACGTTTGGGGGAGGCGGGTGGAAACGCCTGATGCCTAATTGTGCCTCATTGGCTGGGAGTGCTCCTGAGCACCCCTGCGGGATGAGATTCCAATAAAAACTTTGAGAAGTAGGCGGCATTTTCATACTTTCTTGTTTACAAAATCTCTGGGAGTGAGACAGTGTACAAATCCCTCCTGTGAGACGGAGGAGCTGATTATTAATATAAAAGCCCCGAGTTTCAATAAAGCCATACTCCGTCTGTGAGGCTGCCGACTTTATTTCTGTTGTGATAGAAGCCTGTCCAAGCGCAATGGGGCAGGAATTGTTTTGTAATTACAAGCTGTAATTATGGGCTGATTTCTTTGTAATTTCCCCTTGATGACATAGTAAAAAACAAATGTACAAATACCTATCCTGTGAGTCACCAGAAGACAAAATAATGACCTCAGAGGTCCAGAATGGATTTTCTGTCTCAGACTGAGTATTTGCTAGGGAAAATATTCCTCCCGGATATTAAATATACAAGAAAAATGGTTCTATCCAGAGAACAAATAAAATAACTGGCCCGCCATTAAATCTCGCAGATTCCAATAACGGAATATATTGGCTGATGGCAGAACATCTGTGGATGAATTTTCTTTATTAAAAGCTTGGCCTGGAATCAAAATCTGACAGTTCTTTGGGGTACTCAGAGACCAGCGTGTGGGACACCCAGTTCTGTTTGCAACTGGGCCTGAATTGCCCGAATTTACACAGCCCGGCCCTCCCTCCCCCCTCTCCCTCCCTCCCTTCCTCCCCCCTTCCTTCCTTCCTCCCTCTCTGAGATCATCACGTGGCTCCTACAGAAGGCTCCAAACTCTCAGGTGAGCAGGAGGCAGCGCCGGGGGAGCAGTTTGTCCCTGGGGCCCTTGGGAAGTGCCAGGGGGACAACCAGGATAAGACTGCCCTTGGGAGGGACCAGGAAATGAAAGGCAAGGTCATTTCAAATTGGTGCAGCCAATGGTTAGCAGACCCACTGACACCAACCCTAACCCCAACCCTAACCCTAACCCTTGAGGACCTGACGGGGTCATTGTCTCAGCCTGAGGGACTCTCCACTCAAAAAAACCAAGGGCTTCGGATTCATAGTCTGAGTGTGAAAATTTTTTTTATTAAAATGTTTCACCTAATTTCCTTTGAAGGTGGTAAGTGGCAACTTAGGCACAGAACACACCTGGAAGCCTTCCGTAGGTGTCCCTAGGGACTCACACCACCCCTCCCATCCTGAGGTGCACAAACCCAGGGTCCGAGAGGCCAGCAACCTCTCCGGGCAGCTGGGCTTCCAACGCACAAAAGCACAGCCACAGATGAGCACCGGCCAAAGTCAAGAAGGATTGGAAATGTTTCCTGATGCTCGGGGATGAGCTGAGCCTGGGATTTGGGACAACATGGTTCCTGGGAAGCATCTCCCAGAGGCTGAGCCGGGGATTGTGAGGCAGAGGGAAGAGGGTCGGATCCTTGTCCAGACGCTCGCAAGCCCTGGTTGGGGAATCTGGCCTCTGTCTCCACTCTCTGGGCTGCAGGACTAGGAGGGGAACACCGTTGTTCGGGGCAGAAGGGGATAGGGACACATCACCTAGGGCAGTGGGAGGCCTAGATGGGCCATTCTGCAGCCATGTTGTCTGTGAACTGCCTTTTGCCCATTTTTTCCATTCAGTTATAGGCCTTCTCATCCTCAAATCGTACGAGCTCTTAGCTGCACAGAAGGTCAGGTTTTGCCAGCCTCTCTCTGTGCTGGGACTTGCAGATACTGTCCAGTTTGTCATTGTCTCTTAATGTTGGGTCATGCGTCAGGTTGGTTTGTTTGTGTGACTATAGTTGAAATTATTACTCCTGCTTGTAATGCTTATAGCTTCAGGGTCATAGTTACAGTTTTTGCTACTCCTGGGTTATAGGGAATTTCCGTATCTTTTTTCTGGCATTTGTACAGACTTTCTCCTTATGCTGAGACTGCCATGCCTTGGGGGTTTAGCAGCACAGAGTGTGGAGAAAGTTTTGTGTTTGCGAAGGCTGCCCGGCAATCCCAATGCTGTTTATTAAATGGCCCAACTTCCCCACTGGGTTCTTTGTACTGGGTCTGTCCCTGGGCCCTCCTGCCACTGAGTCTGTGCCAGATGCTGTCCTGGGAAGGCAAGTGCCCACTGACACAGACGGGCCAGGGCCCCTCTCCCACAGGTGAGTGGGTGTCCCTTCACGTGAGCATGCCTTCGTTTTGTAGAGATCTTCAGAAAGCTGATGTGACCTGAAGTCCAAAGCCCCTGAAGGGAAGCCTCGCCCAGGAAATCTCAGTGGCATTCTTGGCCCTCAGGGGTCCCAGGATGGTGTGTCTTTCTGAAATAGTTCTCGGTTGCTCTTGCCCAAGTGCTGATTCCAGAGACTTTGCCGGCATTCTAAGGCGAGGCGAGGTCCTGTCCTCTGAAGGTGTTTTGAGGAAATCTCTCACCCTCCGTGGCACTGCCTAATCTCCGTTTTACAGAAATAGACCCAAGCAGGTGAAGCAGCCACCCAGAACCCGCCAGTGAGGGGCAGAGCCGGACGTGAACCCGGGCTGAGCCCTGAGCTCTGCTCTCTCCCGCCCTCGGCTGGCCCACTGGCACTCACGGCGTGCCCTCCAGCTGGTGAGTCACCAGCTGCTTATTCATCACACGGCAGGCAGCGGAAGGTGCCAGAACTGTGCGCCCAGCCAGGGTCTGCGCGGGTGAGTCACTGCTACCAGGCGTACAGTAAGGCAGCAGTGGAAGGCAGGGCCCAGTGAGGACGGCGGAGCCAAGGGCCCGGCCTGCACCTGAGTCAGCCCCTCTGGGGAGCTGGCAGCTGGGAGCAGAACCTGTTCTTTTACCTGCCATCCTGCTGGCCCCCCACGTGCCCACTCACACAAGCACAGGTGCAATGCATGTACATACGCGCACACACAAGGGACCGGTGAATCTGCCCTGCCTGCTTCCAGGGAGACTTGGCTCTCCTAGCCTCATCCTACCTGCTCCGTCCTTCTAGCCTGGCAGGAGTCCAGCATGGTCACAACCAGGGAGGGGCAAAGCTATGACATGAGCCACCCAGACCTGGTCTCAACCCGGCCTCCACCACACACGGCCCACTCCGAGCCTCGGTTTCCTCGGCCGACACCAGGGTACAAGTGTTGGCCTCGTGAGAGAGTATGGAACCCAAGACTAGTGGATGTCAGTCCCCACTCATGGAGGTGGCAGCCATGGCTCTCAGGACAGCTCTGCCCAGGCTGCGGGAGTCACCCGGCATCACGCCAGAGACCTCAGTGTCACCTGCTGGCTTCACCGGAAAATGCTTTAGTGCTGAGCTCTTCCTGGCCTCAAAGACAAAGACCCTTCAGCTCATCACCTCCCCCTCCTGCCCTGGGGACGCTGCTCCTCACCAGACAATCCCACAACCCTTTTCTCTGCCTCTGAGGTGCCACTGTCCCCACTCAGTGGGCAGACACCGTGAGGCCTGGGAGACTAGTTAGCACCTGGCCGAGTTAGCGCAGCCGTGGAAGGGCGGACCTGAGATGGAATCCAGGTCCCCTGACGCCCGGACTTGGGCCCTTGCCAAAGAGTCATGTTTGGAGAAATTGGTGTGATGTGATGAAACTACCTTCTAATTGGCCAGAATTTTCAGATGACTGGGGGACGAAGCCTCCAGGGGCCGTTTTCTTCCCTCCCGAATCAGGCCCCGGGAAGGCAGCTGAGCAACACTGGAGGTTCCAGCCGCTGACTCTGTGAAAGAAGCAGTAATTTCCTTATTGATCTTTTCCTTCCCGCTAAGGGCTTGAAAATAAGGTCGCCAAGAATGATGTTGCTGCTGCACGTTCCATGGTGTTTCGGTTTTGTTTATTGAATTCTTATTCCTGGAGGACCCCTCACCCCTCCCCCAAACAGCCTCTTGCTTCAAGGACATTAATGACTTTAATGACTCTCTCAGATCCCCTGAAAAGGGCCACCTTTGGCCAGAGCCTCCAGCACAGCCCTGTGGCTGTCACCGCTCTAATGGAGATCACGAAGGTGCACCTGCCTGTCCCCCAGTATCACCAAGAGGGGCCTCCCGCCTCCGCACTCCCGCAATTAGTGGGACAGGCTCTCCCACCAGCTCCCGGGATGTTTGTCTCACTTAGGCTGGCTCCTGTTGTCCCTGTTAAATTGGCAGTGGCAGCAAGTAATAAAGAAGAAAAACAGTGGCTGCATCAGGTCATTCCGAGGAGCTGACATTAACTCAGGAAGGGCCAGGAAAGGAGATATTCAATTAAACTTTTACTGCAGCTCAGCGGCTCCTGGCCTGGCCTGCAAATCTTGCAGCTGGGCCGAGGTTCAGAAACGACTGACGGCCAGATGAGCTCCCCTCGGGTCCTTCCTCCAGGAAGGCTGTCTGCCCGAGCTACCCCAGGAGGCCTGTGAGTGGGCGGCCCCCACAGGTGGATGGAGAGCAGCATGGAGCTCGTGCTGGAGGCTTGAGCCAGGCACCGGCCTCTGGGGCTCTAGTCTAGCAGAGACAGAGACAGGCATTCCAAAAGATGCTCAGGAGTCTCCAGCTCTCAGACACGAAATCAGCAGCAAATTTTTGCCATAAAAATGCAACGAATAATAGACAAACTTAGGCAGACTGGTCCAGCCCTCAATGACTTTAGAAACACAGGCTAAAAGTAACCTCTGAGACAGTTTTCTAGGTGAGAGATGGCCCGTTCTCAGACCCCTTCTCCTTGTCTCGCTCCCATCACTGGTGTGGGCTTCTAGGGGAGCCCTCTGCCCCAAAGGAAGCAAAAAGGAATGCACAGAGTTAACACCAAGGAAGTTTCTGTGGGCACCGAAGTAGGTGGGGAGTGTGCAGGTGCCTGCAGGGACCTGGAGAATAAGATTCTTGTGAGACCCACCCCATGGGACCACCGTGAGGAGAACCCAAGCCAACCCTTGGAAAGCAAACAGGCCTGGGGGTGACGCAGGTGGGGGAGTGACACAGAGGGAGGCTTGGGAGGAGATGGGGTGACACAGGGGTGGAGCTGGAGGAGATGGGATGAGGTGACATGGGTGTGGGGAGAGGATGGGTGACATCGATGTAGGGTTGGGGGACGGGCTAGGGTGACATGGGGATGGGGCTTGGGGGTGAAGGGGATGGGGTGATATGGGTGATACGGGTGCGGGGGGAGGAAGGGATGGCGTAGGTTGGGGCTGGGGGAGGGGACAGGGTGACACACGGGTGGGGCTTGGGGTCAGGAGGGATGCTGGTGCCGTGGGGTGTTGGAGGCCGGTGGGCATCTCTCTGCCCATCTCTCCCTGTCCCCCGAGCACCAGGGCTGGGCTTTGGCTGAGCCCCGGCATCCTCTCGATTATCTCATTGTTATACCAAGTGCCATTTCCCAGGCGGGAAACCAAGGCTAGGAGCCATCAGGAGCCACCAAGAGGCGGGTATGTCAGCCACTTGGCTGCACCCATGTCACGGTGGCCTCCACAGCCCACCTGTCAGCCAGGGCGATGGGTTCATTGTGGAGTGTGAGGCCACACTCCAAGGGGACTGCACACTGGGCTGGCTGTGCTGGTGACTTCCCCACCTGCAGGCGAGCTCAGGTCCCCCAGGTATGTGGTCTGCAGGAGCCTGGCACACATTCACGAGAGTCTGGAGAGACGGAGGTCGGGATCTGAACCATCACCTCCGCCCCTGCTCAGCCCAGGGCCCGACCGTGTGCCTGGCACAGGAGGGCTCAGAAGACGTGGGCGGGCGGGGCACCAGAGCCATGAAAGCATTGAGGAGGAACTCTGGTGAGGGTTGGGAACAGGCCTTCAAATGCCTTAAATCGAAATCCGGATGTAGTCAGCCCTTGGCTGCTAGCACCTTCCATGTGTCACTCCGAGGGAACAGTATTTCCAGAGTTCCTCGGATGTGTGCTGAGCTGCAGGGGCTATGAGGAGGTTGTTTGCTGCCCCTCAATGCAGAACTTGGCCTGGCTCTGGCTCTAGCCCTGCCCTGGGTCACCAAGGACATTCTGCTTCTCAAACCAAGTGGGGTCAGGATACAAGAGGTGGAGGAGCCCGCAGGAAGGCCCGAGGGCTGACTCCAGAGACCTTTGGGGGAGACGGAGGCCGGCCCCGGAACCCTCATCTCTTTTGCTTTATTTTGAAATCGCCCAGGGCCTCCCATCAGGAACAGCAAGGAGGAAGCCAGCGGCTCCCCCTCCTCACGGCCCGACAGCAGGAGGAGCAAGAAGCAATTTGGTGCATGTGAATTATTCAGAGCAGCCAGAATGAAATGAAGAATTGAGGAAAGATGTACAGATACAGAGAATCAGAAAATAGATCCCAACTCAAAAGCGTTCTCCAGGCTGATCTTGAAAACAAATTAGCGGTGAGTTACGGAAGACATTATTTGATTAGATGCAACCAGTTGTCTCAAGAACAATGCTCATGAATTGTTTTTCTCCACACAGGTTCGCTCTGCACTGTTCTGGAGGCTTCCTGGGAACGTTTAGTGCTGCCCATCTCCTGGCAGCCTGGCTTCCTCATGACCCCGGAGGGCAAGGGCCCTGCTGACTTTCCCAGTGTCTGGTCCCAGCCACTACACAGTGGCTGGCACATCCCAGGGCACAGAACTCCCGGAGGAATGAAGGAGTCATATCTCCAATGTGCAGGAGCCGTTCAGATGGGCCCCAGCCCCAGCCCCAGTGCCACGGTACAGCCTTACTGGGACTGTGCCCTCCCCACTCTTACAAATCATCCCAAATTTGATGCTGCTGGCTGGGGGTCTGCAGCCCTCTTGGTACCATCCCGAAATGCACTGTCCGCCTACGCTGCAAAGGCTCACGTTTGCCCCCAGATGAGGCACTCCCTGCCAAAAAGGTAGGGCAAAGGTAACTGCAGATATTAAACCATCAGGTAAGAAGCAGGGCGGGTGGACAGTGAGGCTGTGTCTGGTGGTACTGGGATATTAAACCATCAGGTAAGAAGCAGGGCGGGTGGACAGCGAGGCTGTGTCTGGTGGTACTGGGCAGTGCATGATGACACTGTCAGTCAAGTATCCCAGAGAACAGGATGTGGCACCGTGACTTTTCAGGACCCTAAGAGGAAAAGGTCAGGGTCAGCATAGTGGGGCCTGAGGCCGGGGGTCAGGGCTCACTCACCCCAACAGCATGGCCCCTCCACATTGCTGCCCCTTCTGAGCATCTGGAAGGCCCTTCTGTCCCTCACTCTGGATCCCACTCACTGGGCACCTGCTGTCAGGTGAGGGATCTATAGCCCTCTCTGCCGTGTAAGGAAAGGAGGACCCACCCATGGGGGCAGGAAACAGCAGGTGATCCTGCTGGGAACCAGCCCCCACCCTCAACAGCCAAGGGCCCAGGGGGGAGGGGGAGGGTGTTTGGGCAGGGGAGGTGCATATGGATGGCAGACTTGCCTTGAGAGGCCCAGCAGTAGGGTGCAGGAGGGCAGGGTGGGCTCAGACAGAGGAGCGGTGTGGTGGGGCAGAGCTGTCAGGGACCCCAGGGAAGCAGGCAGGCCTGAGCTGCTCCCTCTCCCTGGCGCTTGCGAGGTGTGAGGCCCTCTTCCCCCTCGTCTCGGTGCCCACAGTGGCTGAGTCCAGCTTCAACTCACTAGTATCTGCTAAGGTCCTCGCCCACCGATGTGACCCCTCTGAGCCGAGCACGTGCCAGACCCAGTACCCAGCATCAGCATGCCAGGGTGCATGAGCCACTGGACCAGAAACTTGGTTCAGCCTTGGCCAGACCCACACACACCTGCATATCTGTGCGCATACACCTGCTGGCACACGGCCATCACAGAGGGGAGAAGTGACCAGGCCTGGAGGGCTTGCAGAGAGAGTAGTAGGAAGGATTCCTGGGGGAGGCAGCTTCTGCACCCCTCTACAAGGACAGGGGCCTTCCAGAAGGTCAGCACAGCCTGGAAAGAGGCTGAGGGGAAAGGCTCTGGGAAGCCACCCGGGTCCCCCATCAGTGGAGCTCCCAGTCTCGGGAGCCCTCACCCTCTATTCGTGTAGTGGACAGAGAAACCACGGACACTGAAGGGAGCCACGCACAGCCTCACCTCTGCTTTCTGGGGCCACAACTGGGTGGGAATCAGGACACTGTGCCATTCACAACTGGGGGCCTCCCAGCTGGGTGGGACAGGAGGAGCAGAGTGAGTCCCTAAAAACAGTGGCATTTAGGAAGCGAAGGGCAGCAGGCAGCACCTTGCAGGGAGAGAGCAGTGTAAACTGAAGACAGAGCAGGTGTGCAGGGCAAATTTGGAGGGTGTGGAAGTTGGCCTGGCCAGGGGAGAGGGTCCATGCTGGGTGAGACAAAGGGAACTTGGACAGAGGGCTGGGACAGGGTCAGTGAGTGGGGCCCCTGGGAGTCGGGTTTCAGGAAGCAGCTGATGTTCTGCCCAGCAGGAACCCTGGGGGATGCACGCTGTTTGGTGTTAGTTGTAGCCTCCACTTCTGAGGGAGGCAGAACTAGACTTCCTCCCTCGGCCTTAAGATGGAACCACAAAGGGGGGAGGTCTCAGCTCCATGCAAGGATGAGCCTCCCAACAGGGGTGATCTTCCTGTCACTGGTGGTATGCAAGCAGAGGGAGGAAACCATCCTCCCTCTCAGCCCCGCTGTGTGTAAATCTGTCGCTCAGCAGCCTCTGCCCACTGAGTTTCATGAGCAGGCAATCTGCCAGGCTGCAGCTCTCCCACGGGGAGCGGGCACCGGCCGTTGAGTCGGGGTAACTTCTCCTGCACTACTCGGAGAGGCACCGGCCCCACCCCGGGACCATCTGTTTGTGCCCAGCACCAGATCGTTTTTCAATACATCAGCAGCACGGCTGAGAAATCTCTCTGGCTCCTGCTGCCCTGCCCAGCTCCCCCTAGTTAGAGCACACCCCCCAAGATGACATTTCAGCCTCCTTCTCAAAGTCAGCAGAATATGATTTTATTGATTGGAGACGCTGGGCTTGTCGATTTCCTACGTGGGGACAAGCATGCATTTTCCTGTCTCTTTCTTAAACAAGTCGTAAAATGGATTGTGCGTCTAAAAGGGCGACATAAAACACTGGCCAGGGCGAGCTTCGTGGAATTCGCTGACTACATAAATCAGGGAGATGAGTTTCAGAGAAGTCTTGTTCTCCCTTTCTGGTTATAAAATGGTTGACTTCTAAATTGCAAGAGAAGTCAGCCCAAATGTCCCCAAGGCTGCCAGCGGGCACAGGGCACAGAAGCCCCTTGACGGGGAGATTGGGCTTTCTAAAACACAGTTGCCAATGAGAAGGTGAAAACAGACAGCCCCATTCTGGCCCTGAGCCTCAGAGTTTGGGAAGCATTTTATTTCTCTTGGGGAAGCAGCAGGGCCTGGCTCTGGCCTTTTCAAACTTCATTCACAGCCATCTACTTTCTGGACACCTGCCATTTCCACTGACCACCTGTGCTGGTAATTTACTTAATTTTAGAAAGAGAGCATCCCTCTTCCCATTGTGTAGCCTCATTTTAACAAGAGTGGCATCTCTAACCATGGTTGGAAGGAAAGGCTATATTTCTTCTGATACAGTGGATGAACGCCTCCAGGGCTCCCCTCTCCTCTCTCTTCCATGAGGTGTTGCAGGGATCCAGGCACCTCCATCTGTGAATCTCCAGGGTCTTTGCAGAAGGGGAAGGCTCTGTCTGTATCTCATTGGCTAGAGTCGATCATGTGAGCCCAGCCTGGGTGCAAAGGAAGCTGGGAGGTATGGTTTCCAGGGCACTGAAGAAGCAGGAAATAGTAAATAAAGGGATCAGTTCCTGCTACTGTTACTACATTTAAAAAAATATGTCTCTGTGGACCTCTCAGGCTATACTTGGGAAAGGTGGGCTTTGGCTTTAGAAAAGCTGAGATGCTGTGCTGACTGATTTTGGACAGGTACTCACCTCTCTGTGCTCAAGTCTATCCACAGCAAATGTGTGTTGATCCAGGGAGTAAGTGACTTTCTTCAGGACACCAACCAGCTTGTTGGGGTGATGGCACCATTAGCGGCTGTGGGTCTGTGATCTGGCTGCTTCTGCCCATCCTGGGCTAGGAGCACCCTGTGGGCTTGGGGTCCCTCACCCAAAGGTGCTTCAGGCCTCTGGGCCCCATCAGGAGAGCCATGAGCAGCCAGCGTGGGTGTGGGGCTAGCAGGAAAGGCCCTATAGCAGGCTGCCCTGATGGATACTCCTGCCCCAGAAACCAAAATTAAATGAGTCCATTAAATTCAAACTGGAGACGGTGGAGACCCAGCCAGAACTAGGGTCTCCCTCTGGGCAGGGACTGACTAAAAAGGTGGAGTGGGGGCCTGAGCTGACATTCAAGAGCTCGTGGTGGGGAGAAGGGGGGGTGCTCTGCAGCAGCGACTGGGCCAGAACCAAGCAGGCTCCCACTTATCTCTGGAAAAATAGCAAACCAGGGCAAAGGAGGAACAGGAGGACTGACTTGGGGAAGGAGAAGGGCAAGGTGCAGCTCAGACCTGGGTATGCCAAGCCCCAGTCACCTGCAGAGACCCCAGGGAGAGAGCTCGGAGAAAGGAGCAAAAGGGGGCCCAGGCCGACCAGAGTCCCCTGATCAGGGTGGTGATGAGCCTGGCCCCTCTCATCTCTGATGGGCCCTTCATCACGGCGTTGGTGGTGCCATGGCTGAAATCTGTGGCGTGCTCCTGAGCATCTGGCCATATTATTTAGTTGCTTAATGATGTTGGGAGAAGCAGGGAGTAATCATCCATGTTAACATGTAATTTATTACACATCCATAATTACGCTTTGTGGCCAGTGAGGAGCGTGGTGCCTCCTGACCAGACACCTTACACCTCACACCTTAATGAGCTTCGACTCCCTTGGAGCCTTGCTCAGGTGGGCCTGGTTCCAGGATCCACGGTGGTGGGGCCGGGCTGGGTATCACACAGGCAAAGCCCCGGAGAGCCTGTGACTCTGTGCCCCAGGCAGGCCCTCATCATAATCCCTGCCCAGAGACTTTGAATCAGAATAGGAGAAAGATTTTGGATCATCCAGGAAGGCCCCAAATGGGCATAAGGGTCATTATGAAAGGGGGGTTGGAGGCTCAGAATCAGACAGAAGCCTCAGGACAGAGCAGGACCAAACGGGACAGGAGACACTGCTGGCCTGGGCAGGAGGGAGGCAGCTGGGGGAGCTCACGGCCTCTGACCCCATCAGAGACCACTGCCACACACACAGGGCAAGTTGCAGCCCCATGGTCCAGCTGCCCTTTGGCAAAGCCCTGTAAGGACAGAGGGGCAGCTACCCTTGACACCCTAGCAGGGTGCTCGAGCATAGCTCCCTGGGCCTTTTTGGTCCTGATACTGAGAAGAATCAATAGTGCAATGGTGACCTTGTTTTTTAACTCCCAGTGACTGAGATGGAGGCCCCACTGGAGGCAAGAGGGAAGGAGAGGGGGAGGAGTGAGAAACTGGGACCTCAAGCCATCTGTGACCCAGGCCTGAGCCCACCCGAGCAAGGTCTGGGGACAGAGACCCACTCCACCCTGCTGGGATCCAGGAGTTGATGAGAACCACCCTCTAATTCCCTAACTCCCAAGAGCCAATTTCCTGGAGGATTGGGCTAAAAGACACCTGGGGGGGTTGGAACAAATTTAGACCTGGAGAAAGTGCTGAGTCACGCTTTGCCTGTTTGGAAAACAGAGAGCTAATTAAGTTACTGTTGGGAGGAAGAGGCTGGCAGCACGACCCAGCAGTGGAAAAAAACCTGTGATGCGAAGCTCCGACAAGCTCACAGATAAACATGGATCACGGGGGAGGAAGGGTGGGTGACCTCAGCCGTCCAGCCTCTCCTTGCCTTTGCTCCAAGCTGGAGCCCCTGACTGGGAGGCCCTTCCCTGTCCTGGCCTCTTTGCTGGTCCCCACCTCATTATCCTTCCAGGCCCCAGCTGTTCAAAACAACTGTGCACTGGGGTGGCTGGGGGTCAGCAAGACTGGTGAAGGGGGTCCTGAGATGAAAAAAACGTGGTCCTGGACAGCAGGATGGTGGCAGACAAATGACAAATGGGTTCTGGGCTGGTGATCAAGACACCCACAGAAACACCTGTGTCCTGCTAGACACCACATGGTCCCAGGCCACTGTCTCCTCTCTCGTAATGTTTTATTGCTTCGTTGTCTCCTCACTCACCAGAGTCTAGTTCCATAAGAGCAGGACTAGCTCTGTCTCACTCTGATGTATCCACAACATGTATAATACTGTCTGCTTAGGACTCAGAAATAGTTTTTCACTGGATAGATGGGTGGACCATGGATTGAAGGATGGAGGGATGGATGGATGAATTAATGGATAGATGGATAAATTGATGGATGGATCGATGAATTAATAGATAGATGGGTAGATTGATGGATGGATGGATAGTCATATTGATAGATGTATAGAGGATTGATTGATGGATGGATAGATAGATGGATAGGCTGATGGATGGATAGATGGATAGATTGATGGATAGATGGATAGATGGATGGATGGATGGATGGATGGATAGTTGGATGGATGGATGGATGGATGGATGGATGGATGGATGGATGGATGGGATGATGGATGAATGATGACTCCCCAGATTGGATAGACAGACAGGTGGATAGATTCATAGACTGATAGATGGATGAATGTGTGATGAATGTATATAAAATGTATTGCTATAGATGGAAGGTGGGTAGATGGATCAAAAGGGTCAATGGTGCTATAGATGGAAGGTGGGTAGATGGATCAAAAGGGTCAATGGTGCTGAGCTGTCCAGCCATGCTCTGTTGGGTATCCTTGACCATTCAATGGTCCCCGTTCCTGCTACATGGGCCTTGTCACTATCTGGTGCAGATTCTGTTATTTACTTATATACCTCTTCACTGACCATGTCCTCCCCTAGGGCTGAGACTTTCACTGATATATCCTCAAGGTATAAAAAAGTGCTCCCAATGTTCAGTAGGAACAAAATAAGTCTTCGTTGAATGTATTAATTGAGTTAGCTGGGCGGCGCCAGTCCCATGTACCGAGGGTGGCAGGTTCGAACCCAGCCCCAGCCAAAACTGCAACAACAACAAAAAAATTGGGTTAGCTGAAGAAAGAACAGGACTAACAGCTTGATGTCAAGGACTTCAACATAAGGACTTGGGGGACACAATTTGACCCACACGGGCTTCTGCTCTCCCGGTCTGACCTCCCACATCACACCTGTCCCACTGGTTTGACTGATACCAAGTTATATTCAAATCATTACATAGATGTTCCCTCAGCCTCCCAAGTAGGGAAGCAAGGTCCCACTGTCCTTAGCACTCACTGAGCCTGGCCCAGACATGGGCATCATGTAAATCTCACAAATTAACTAGAATGTGGGGCCATTTACTTTTGCTCCACCAAATCTGTGCTCAAGTCTCTTTTTTTCAGCAAAGGGGAGGATTTCTGTCTCCTTGTAAGAAGGACTTACAAGGCCAGTGAGGACAAGGAAACATGCATCCCTCTCCAGGGCCAGCTGGGTGCAGGTGGGTGGCCTGGTACTCGCTTGAGGACAGCAGAGGACAGCTCACCTGCTAGGCCCTGGCCCTCAGGTCCTACCAGCCCTTCTCCTACCTGGGAGCCCCCAGGCGAGGTGTGCTGGGGGTTTATTAGAAAACCATAAATCGGGGGGCGGAGCAAGATGGCAGCCAAGTAACAGCCTCCTTGCGGCTGGGCACGGTGAGACTGGGGAGAGAGGACTTCAGGCATCTCTGGCAGGTGGGATCTACCCAGGAACTTCCCCTTGGGGACACAGGGAGACAGCGTGAGGCTTCTGGACACCCTGAGGAAGG
>CAUYRH010116546.1:0-78897 GCA_963574655.1 Perodicticus potto
TGTGGCAGGCTCCTGTAGTCCTAGCTACTTGGGAGGCGGAGGCAGGAGACTCGCTTGAGCCCAGGAATTGGAGGTTGCTGTGAGCTGTGATGCCACAGCACTCTATCCAGGGTGACAACTTGAGGCTCTGTCTCAAAAAAATAAAATAAAATAAAGTAAAATCGGAATGATATTCCTTGTTGGGGTGTTTGTCAGGGTGACATGAGGGAAGGTATGAGCAGAGCTTGGCATATACTGAGTGCTCACTCGATGAGCGTTTGTTTCTTTCCTTCCTCAGGCACCAAGGTGACCAGCCCGACCCCCAATACTCACAGCTTCCTCATCCAAGCACCCTTGGCAACCCCCTCACTTGCAGAATCTCCTTTCCCCATCTTACCTCCTTTCACACTCACTACCCCTCCCACTCCAGACACCCCTCACCTCCTGGCCTTACAGGTCTAGCTCAGCGTCTGAGGCTGCTAAGCCTTCTTCCTGCCTCCCCATCTCTTAGAGGATATGTAAGATTCTTGTCATGGAAGATCACCTCCTTTGTTCAGAAATATATGTCAAAAATTAAGTGTCCTTGGGGTTGTAAGCACACATAGATGTGCACCTGCACCCTGCACCCCGCTCCGTACCCCAGCAGAACCCCTGGCTGGCAGGAGATGTGTGTCCCTCCACTGCAATTTCACAAAGCACAGAGTCTAGCACCTGCTCAAAATAGGCATCCGTGTCTCAGATGCTGCGTCCCTTCCCACCAAGTGCAGGCCCCGGATACAGAGGAATGGTCTTCCGAGCAGCCCGGATCAGGGCTATTTGGAGCAAGCACAGTGTGGCATCGGGGGTGTACTGGGGGGAGATAACAAGGTTAGAAGCAGCAGCAGCCTGTGCATGTTTGAACAGTTTCCAAGCTATTCTCACCTCCCTTTCCCAGGGCAAGGGACAAGGAGTGGCAAAGGGGTACGTAGCATGGGTTCTGACTCCCAAGGGACCTGGTTGAAGTCCTGACACAGCCATATATAGCTATAAGACCTTGGGTAAGTCACTGCCCCTCTCTGAGTCTCTTTCTTGGAGCCGGCTTAATATCAGTGCCTACTAGCTCTGAGTGCTTGGGATGACACCAATCAGGCACACAAAGCTTTGTACCTGGCACAAGACAAGAGCTTCAGAGATGCCCATCATCGCTGTTTTATCTCCATGGAGGAGACCCCTTGTTCTTCACAACTGGGAAGCCCAACCACACACCTTCCTTAACTGACCACATCTTGTCCACCCCTGCTTATCTCATAGCATGATCTTTGCCCTTGGAAAACCATTGTATTTTCACATTGTACTACCTCTCTGCTATTTTAATGTATCTAACCTATGGCTGGCCACATTTGGGGGAAAATAACAGTATTTATTTTACCAAGATTCAGCAAACTGGGCTCAGAGGAATAATTGCTCCAGGGTGTGAGTAACAGATTTTATTTTTATTGATCAAAAAATTTTTTTTATCAAAAACACATCAAACTAGAAAAGGCGTAAGCAGCAGGATCAAATTGGATTTTAACTCCTTTAAAATGACGTGGCTCCCTCCAGCCACCCATTCCAAAGACTCTTGGCAGTGAGATGCTCGAAGTCAGGTGGGTGAAGGAGTTCACGGGCAGTGGAGGTTGTTTTGCAGCCATTGTTGAGATGCCACATTTCCATTTGGAGAGCTCCTGAGTGGATCAAACATCTGGATGCAGATGGGGGAATTCAAAGGAGTACCTGTGTGCTGGTTTAGTGTATCAGTCCTGCGGACCTCTTGGCAATGTCCAGCTGGCTAGCTGGAGCTTTCAGCGTAAGGTCAGGTATTTGGAGTTGCACAAATACATCTCTAATGAAATCGTTGTGCAGGATGAACCCAACATACTCACCAACAATCAAGCTGGCTTGAAGAGCAAACTATTGTAGGCAACATTGCAAGTTGTTGTACAAATCTGGGTGTGTAGGAGAGATGATTCATTCATTCATTAGTTCATTCATTCATTCAACAAATGTGTGTTGAGCACACACCATGGGCTGGGCTCTCTTCTGGGCATTGAAGATAAAGCAGATAAAAATCCCCATCCTCATGGAGTAGAATCATGGCACCTCCAAATAATGCAACCTGGGAGACTTAAAGATGGTTCTGGAGGGAGCCGGTGTCAGGCATGGTCCCTGACTTCAGCCTTTTAAAGGTCCCTGTCCTGATACTGTAGCAGCTCTTTGTCCTTGCATATACCAGTGATGCACCTGATTGCTAAACACCAAGGGAAGAATAGTGGGGAAAGGGAAAAACACTTAGATAAAGAGCCAGAGTGGAGAGAAGGGGTGAAAAGAGGGGAGTCTACAGCTCAGAGCAGGTGGGAGGCAGGTTGGGCCTCTGGGAAGGACTTTAGGCTTCCTAGGCTGTGTTTTGTCAAGAAGCCGATGACACAGTCACCAAGGCAAGTTGGAGAAGCAGGCACAGAGAAGGAAATTCACCCTCCCAGCTTGCACCCCCAGCTGGGGCCACCTTGGCCTGAAGCCCCCACCTCATGGGAAAAAGATCCAGGGCTTTGGAGCACTGAAGGGCTCAGGGCTTGGTCTCCCTTTCTGTCCCTCTGTTTTCATTCTGATAATAGGTGGGAAGAGCGGTATGTTCCCCACTGCCCTCCGGCTCCCTGCTCACAGAACCACATGGTTTTGTTTGTTTGCTGATGCTGGTTTGCCCAGCATTTCTGCAGAATGGTGGCTCCCAACATGTGGCCCACCAAGCAGCAGTAGTAGCAGCACCTGGAAATTTGTAGGAAATGGGACTTCTTAGGCTCAATCCACCAAATCAGATTCTCTCCAGTGGGACCCAGCAGCTCTTCAGGGGATTCTCATGCCGCTAAAGCTAGCAGCTGGTCTGGAGGATGCTGGGAAGGCCTTACTGAAAATGCATTCATGGGCTTTGGTGTCCAACCCACTTGGGTTTGAAGGGAGACTTTGCCACTTAGCATCTGAGCAAGTCTCCACATCTTTCTGAGCACTTGTCACTGCCCCACTAAGATGATTGTGAGGAGTCTCTGATGCGTGTTGACTTCTTGGCACATAGTGGTCTCTCAATGTACTGTAACCCCCTCTTTGCTCTACCTGACAAGAAAAGCCGAAAATGTCCAATAGGCATGCGCTGATCAATCACCTTTGAAAAATCAGCCTCATCAGCTCTGAGAGCGACAGAATCACAGCATGTTGGACTCACAGCATCTTAAGATGTTAGAGCCAAAAAAGAGACTACTTAGCTCTGCTACACTTTTATAGGTGAAGGAACGGAGCCTCAGAGAGGCCATGCACCTGGCCCAGGTGACATAGCACGTCAGGGCCCTCTCCTCCGCTGTCCTCCTTCTGACCACACCCCCACCTTCCTTCCTGCCCTTGGAGTTACTTTGCAGAGACTCACAGCCAGAGAGCCCCGACTTAGCCCCTCCCTGCTTTTGGCAAATAGCTTTTGAAGCCAGAGGTCATGCCAGCCTGTTTTTCTGCTGCAGTTCTCACAGCTAGCCCAGAATGTGGCCCGCACTGTGTTCAACACCAATGTATTGTGTGGATAAATTAGTATCTTGAAGGTGTGGCCCTAAATGCAAGTCTTTCTTTTACTTCTCCTCTCAGAGGCTTCTCCAGGGGCAGGAGCCTGGGCAGGGGGGGAGGCCTCGGGCACAGGGGCAGGTGATGGTCCTCACTCAGCCTCTGTTCTGCTCACCAGCATCCCAGCGCAGGGACCTGGTTCCAAGCCAGGGTCTGCTCAGGACCAAGTTTTCCAGGGCTGGGGCGTCCGCCTGACATGATACGTAACAGTAATTAAGAAATAAGCCGCCTCACCCAGCTTCACAGCAATCATTTGGCTAAGTAACTACCATGGTCCAGTGCCTCAAAAATCACCATTAGAGTACGCTCCTTATGGCCATAAAATTTCTCGTTTTCTGCCTTTCACCAGCCTCCCCCTGCAATCTTCGCCTTGCTTTATTTATACATTCGTCCTCAAACAATGGCAATAAACTCTTTCCCAGAGTGTTGCAAATCAGAAATTTGTCCACATTTTTCCACCACCTTCCACTGTGGACCTGCTCTGCCTGGGAACGGCCGGACCAGGCCAGCTGGAGAGGGCCGGACTGCGATAGATTGATGGGGGCACGACAGGACGGGGTTGCTGGGGAGAGAGAGTGGGGAGAATGCACCATGAAAGGCCTCTCACTGCCCAGCGACCAACCCAGTGACCACACCAGCCGGAGACACCAGGGCCTGGGACTCACTGGGTGAGGGGAGGGGACGGAAGGGGAAGGATAAGCCTTTGCCACCCCAGGCTTGAAAGCTACTGGGAAGCAGAGCTGGCCCCAGGCTGAGTGAGAGGGTAATGAAATCAGTCGTTCCCCTCCCCCGCACAAAGCAGATGGTCTCAGGGTGTTCTGCAGCCCATACTTAGAATTCTAGTCCCTTCTGGAACTCCCCACCATGCCCCATCAGTCAGCGTGCCTTTTTCCCACACCAGGCATTTCTTGAAAGCCAGCCCAGCTGTGTGCCAGGTACTGTACTGGGCTCTGCAGTTAAAGTAATGAATAAATCAGATATGGCCCAGGCCCCCTTCTCAGGATGGCTCTTCCAGGAGGACCTTATGGTTTTAGGGACAGGAAAATGGGGCTCAAAGAGGGGTTTAGACTCACCAAAGGTCACACAGCAAGTCAGCAGGAAAGTCAGGAACAAACTCCAGGGTTCCAATCTGGAGCCCTTGGCCTTTGTAACCACCCCACGGGCTCCCTGTGGACCCTCCTCTGAGCAAAACAATCATCGTGCCACTTGAATGGGGTGCTGGTCGCCTGTAGCTGATCTGGGGGCACTTTTGTGGTGCCTGTTTACAATTTAAAGCTGGCGGTGGAGGCATAATCCAGTTGAGGGCTTTGGTGTTGGTGTCTCCAGAAGGTGAAGTCTGTCCTGGTAGGTGGGCTTTTCTGGGGAAAGCAGAGGTATGGCCTCCATTAAAGCAACTTGCCTCAGTGGGCCGGGAAGGTCCAGCTCGCATCTCTACTGATTCTGCTTGACTTTCTCATCAGTGTTGGAGGATCAGCCGGCAGCGTGCTCATCTTTCAGGGTGTGGTCTTTTGCGATGGTGGTAAGACTCTGAGACATCCTTTTGTTACTGAGTGGTGGACATTCATTGCTGGGGCTGTTTCAGCGCTGGCTATGAGGCAGCCGCTAGGTGCTTAGTCAGTACCTGCTGGGGTATACGCATCTCTGTGCACCTTGATAGGAAACAGAACATCAGATTTCAGAGTTTCCTGGGAGGCTATTTCAAGAAAGATAGGAGTGGGGATGGAAGGAAAGCTGGATGGTAGAAATAACTGGGAAAAGAAACAGGCACAGAGTCCTGGGAGAGAAGCCACGACTTCGAAGGAACTGAAGTCAGTTCTGTTGCTGTGTCTGTGATGCCTAAGACCCCCTGGGTTCAATTTGTTTTTCTTTTTTTTTGAGACAAAGTCTCACTTTGTCACCCTTGGTAGAGTGTCGTGTCATCGTAGCTCATAGCAACTCCAAGCGATTCTCTTGCCTCGGCCTCCCCAGTAGCTGGGATTACAGGCACCTGCCACAACACCCAGCTATTTTTAGAGACAGGGTCTCACTCTTGCTCAGGCTGGTCTCGAACTCCTGGCCTCAGGCAATCCGTCTGCCTCTGCGTCTCCAGATGCTGGGATTACAGACGTGAGCCACTGCACCTGCCCTTCCCAGGTTCTTTATTTAACTGATGTCTGCAGTTCCTATGAGATAATGTTATTTTATTATTATTATTTATTTATTTATTTTTTGTAGAGACAGAGTCTCACTTTATCGCCCTCCATAGAGTGCCGTGGCATCACACAGCTCACAGCAACCTTCAACTCCTGGGCTTAGGCGATTCTCTTGCCTCAGCCTCCCGAGTGGCTGGGACTACAGGCGCCCGCCACAACGCCGGGCTATTTTTCTGTTTTGTGGTTCGGCCAAGGCCGGGTTTGAACCCGCCACCTTCGGTATATGGGGCCGGCGCCCTACTCGATGAGCCACAGGTGCCGCCCATGAGATACTGTTATTAAGAGCATTCTATGGGCGGCACCTGTGGCTCAGTGAGTAGGGCACCAGCCCCATCTACTGAGGGTGGTGGATTCAAACCTGGCCCCGGCCAATCTACAACAAAAAAATAGCCGGGCGTGTGGCAGGTGCCTGTAGTCCCAGCTACTTGGTAGGCTGAGGCAAGAGAATCGCTTAAGCTCAGGAGTTTGGGGTTGCTGTGAACTGTGACGCTACAGCACTCTACTGAGGGCGATAAAGTGAGACTCTTTTTTTTTTGCAAAGAGCATTCTAGAATGATAGGAGCTAAAGAGCTGTTCCTAGTCACTCTGCCCTGAGGTAACTCTAGAAGAAATATAGTTCCCATCCTCAAGGAGCCCCTAGTCTTATTGTGAAGCCACGATATCGATTCTGGGGTATTCCCAGCTTGATGAAGGGAGTGAGTTCCCACACTTAAGAAGTTCAAATAAACTTCTTCCCACTGGATTGTAAGGTGTATTTGGTAAACAGACATACCCATTAAAAGCCAATTACTACTTTCCAGCACAAATCTACTCCAAGGGCAGAGGGGGTGACACAGACAGCAAACACCACAGGGATTCAAGGAGAATTCTCTAGGTGTGGCAGTCACAGAGGGCTTTCTGGACTAGGTCTGGATTGGGAGGATGGGGCAGTTAGACAGTAGGGACTAATATGCGGGCATTGTTCCAAGCTGATAAGAAAGCCTGGAAGTGGCCCTGGAGGGCAGGACATGTTTGAGCCAGTGCAGGGGGACCTGAAATCTCAGCCTCGCAAGTGTCACCTCTATGGTTCAAAGGACATTGCTGGGGTTAGCTGCCTGGGCTTAGCTGTCTGTCACTCTACCATTGAGTTACTTAGCCCCTTGGAGCCTCAGTTTCCTTACCTGTACAATGGGGCTAATACTTACCCCCTCAGGTTAAGAGGAGGTGATGTGAGTTGCTGTAGGAAAGGCACATATTACAGTCAAAACACACCAGCAGCTATTTTTTTTAATGTGTATTCTCTGGCGGCCTCCATGTCCAGCCCTGCTGGAGGAGCTTGCCTGTGATCACAGAGAGCCCCAGATTTAAGCCCTTTCTCATAGCTGAGCCCAGAGGCAGGGAGCTAGATGGTGGAGGGAGGTAACGTCCAGAAGTCCTGAAGCTGTTTCCCATCTCCCCCTTCTCTGATGACCTTGCACCCGACTGCAGCCCCTCTGCCTCCCAGCAATCCAACACTGACATGGGGGAGGGAGGAGGAGAAGCAGGGTCCCAACAGGCTTGGCTTCTCAGGCATATGGTTCCTTCACAGCCATCTGTGGAGCATGGGTAAGTGGTCAGACTGCCTCTTTCCCACTATTAGGGGCAGCTTCATCTGACCACCGGGTCCCCAGCTGCTGCTGTTTCCCCTCCATTGATTTCAAAGCCTCCCCTGCTCCAGATTCCTGAGGATCTGTCTCCCTCCGTGGCCCCTTTGTTTCTGCCAGCGCTTGTGTCCAGCAGAGTCCTTACCTGAGACCACCCTGCCGTCTCCTCTCCGTAGGTACCATTTGCATCTAGGATGGATCCCCTGGGGGAGGAGGGGATGGGGTGTGAGGGTCTGTGAGCACAGCTGGGTTTGTGCAAAGCTCTTCTGTAGGAGAGTAGGGAAGGAATTTCAAAGAGGAGTTCATTCATTCAATCATTTGTTCATTCCTTCATTCCTGTGTTTATTCCTTGCCTTTGTGTTTTGCGCCAGGCAAATGTGCTGGCCTCTGGGCAATCCAGAGGTAAAATAAGTCCTCAGTGGGATGGAGATGCCAATAACAATAGCAGTAATGATAGTACCTGACGTTTATTGGGCACTCACTGTGTACTCACTGTCTAAACTCTTGTCTTGCAGAAATTAGTTTAATCTTTGTGTATGACAAGTCATGAGGTTGGTACTGTTATTTTTCTCCTTTTGCAGATGAGGAAATTAAGACCCAGATGAATTAGGGACATGTTCTAAGTTAGTATGGGGCTGGGATCACTGCATCAAGGGTACCACTGTGTATGTGTCACAGTTCCTGTCCTTGGAGCCACACCCTCATCCTTGGGAGTAGGCAGATTGGCAAATATTATTCCCAGTGGATGGGTGAGGAAATGGAGATTCCAAGAGGTCAAGTGACATGCTCAAGGTCACACAGTAGGCCAAGGATCGAGCTGGGAGTGCCAGCTCCCTACCTGCTAGGCTTCTATTCTGAAGGAGAGGTAAGGATGGGTCTGGGAGTGGTGGCCAGCAGGTTGGTCATCTTGAGGTCACTTGCAGGCCTGGGAGCCTCCCCCCACAGTTCTCCTGTCTTGCCCTCTTCCTTTCTGACTCCCGGTACGATCCCCATGTAGAAATAATCAGAATAAGGTCCCAGGAGTCAATAGCTGGAGGGAGGCAGACCCAGAGCTCAAACCCAGGTGGGTCTGACCTCTCAGCCCCTTTTTCTCCCCCTCATCATATCAGCTTTTGGTGGTTGCAGCCATGCCCTGTAGGACAGGCCAAGTAGGAGGCCCTCCAGAGCAGGCATGGACCTCTGCTCTGGGCCCAACACCACTGTCACTCTCCCTGCTTATTAAATGACTCAGCAAATGACTGAAACAACCCAAGGAAAAAGGGGAGTGGAAACTGGTGCATCATTTCACAATGGTCTTAAAGCCACAGGAAGAGTGTAAAGGGAGACTCCGAGTGGGCTCTTGTCTTGGTGGGCTAGTTCCTAACTCTATGGTGCTGGTGTAAAGGGTCCTTCTCTTCCCTGCTGACCCACAGCTGCTGCACCTTCTGAATTTCCATGTAACACCAACATGTTAAAGAGACTTCCCTGGAAGGTCCCTCAAAACATTTTTCTCTTCAAGTTTATGACTTAAGGCAAGCAAACCCTAGTTTTGAACTCTCTGTAGCCAGGAAGTCTTCCTTGACTAAGCGCCCTTGACTCAGCTGGTTCCAGTCCCCAACACCCTCTCTCTTCTCTCCTACATGTGCATGATTCACAGCTCAGTGCAGAGGCAAGAGCCCTGGATCCATCATGGGAAAACATGGCTCTGAATTTTGGCTGTGCAACTACACCGTACCACTTCTAGCAGTACTACTTCCTCCTTCCTGTATGTGCCACTTCCCAGAAGGAATGTATAAGCAGTGCTCTCTAGTGTCTAAGAGCAGTACCATGATGTGTGCACAAAGCCATGATCAGACAACATCACACATGGGTGTGGCACAAACTACCTAAGGTTCAGAATGTTTTAAAAATGGGGTTAGATGGGACTTCCTGGACAAGGAAAAGTCTTGTCAAGTTTTGTGAACATGTTGAGAGTTCCGACGCCAGCTTTCCTAAAGACACTCACTCCCCTTCCTTCCTCTACTCCTTGAGTTGGGAGAGTGAAATTGTGCCTATCGACTTGTCTCAGTCACCAAGAGACAGCAGAGGATCCAGTCCCACAGAACCTACTTAGAGTCTCATATTGCTGGGGACTTCCAACCCAGGAGGCCTCTCAGAGAAGCACAGGGACAAGGTCACTGGCCAAAAAGCCGGAGGCCTGTGTTCTGTCTGGCTCTGGACCCGCACACAGGGTCCGGCAGACATCAGCATGAAGGGGCCTCCCCCTTTGCCAGCTGCTAGGCCTCATGGGAGAGAGGAGCCATGGACCAGAGGAGCTGGTCATCCCCAGCCAGAAATCCCTTTTGAGAAGAAGCAAGAAGAACTCTCTTCCAGATCAATGCTCACCTGCCTTCGTCTTCCTCCTGGTGAAGAACTGAGGGAGGGAGACCAGCTTGAAATTGGCAGAGCTCCTGGCCCTGCCACTTTCTAGTGAGTGGTCCTGGGTGAGTCCCCGAGACTCAGAGCTTTGTTCACCTTTTCTGCGGCCACTACTCAGCCTTGTAGCCTTAGGCAAGGGTTGGACATAATGGACTCCCCAGATGCCCCGCGACATAAAGATGTCCCAGCTCCTCCTGGGCCAGCCTGGGAAGGGGAGAGAGGATGGGGCTTCGGGCTGCCTGGGCAGGCAGAGCTTGAGAGTCGATGGAGGTCCCATCGGTCCAGGATGGGTCCAAGGGGGCATGTGCAGCCCCTCCTCCCTGCTCCTGAGCTCCTCACTCGCCCTCTTCTCCATTGGCCCTGCACCCCTGCCCTGCTACCTAGACGGGACAGGACACCTGGCTGAGGACCCTGCTCACCAGGGTAGGGTGTGTGTTGGACAGAGTGGCCACACTAGAGAGGAGTGGGCTGGTCAGCTCGGGTGTCCATCTAGGGCACAGCCTTCCCTCCACCTCTCTCCTCTGTGCCCTCAGAGCAGGGTTCTGTCCAATTTCACCTTTGAACTCACAGGCACTGAGGACAGAGGTGGATGCCCAGGACACATGTGAGATGAATTGAGCTGAGACAGTTTTGCTCTGCCCTGCCAATGAGAAAGCAGAGGTGAGCACCCCAAACCCAGATGGAAAAGGGTGCCACCAGGAAGCCTTAGCCCTCCCCAGCACGGTTCTAATTGGGATATTAGCTCGTGCGTTTCATCCTCCATTCATTCATGCCACAAGTATTTGGGCTCCCACTGTGTGCCAAGCAACGGACATTCAGCAATGAACAAGAAGAGAAGAGAACGCGGCCTACGGGACATGCAGTGGGGGCGGGGGGTGTTGGGGACAGGTGACGAAACAGAAGACTGAGTGTGTCTGACTGTCATATATGCTGTGGAAGAGCCCAGGGGTTCCCCATTACTATTTGTATTTTACACATTTGGGGCTCACAAAATCCAGGGAAACTGAGCCTGGAGCCTGCGCCCTCTCCTTAGCCTGGCCAGCTGCAAGGACCTCCCAGGCCAGGAGGTGTGTGAGGAGGGTGCTCCTGGCAGAGGAGCGCTGTTTTGGGGGGAGGAGGCCAGAGATCGGGGGTTCAGGAAGATATGGGGAGGACAGAGACCAGGGAGCTGGGGTGTGGGAGGAGCTCTGAGCTCAGGGAGTTGGACGGTCCTGAATCTCCCAGCCTTGGTGCTTACATGTAAGGCATGAAGGGAGAGAAAAAGAGAATTAAGGAGGCTGCCAGCTGGGGGGTGGTGTCCAGCACTGAGATGGGCACCCAAGAGGACCATGAGCAGAAGAGGTGGACGGGAGTGGGACTCTCCATGCTCTCATTGGCCCCGAGGGAGATTTAACTTGGAGTCGGTGTGATGCCCTGCCCTTGCTCGGGGTCTGGCTCCCGCAGCCATGACCAAGGCCCACGCACAGCACGCCAGTTACAGCTGAGCAGTTCTCTGGGAGGGACAGGGAGGGCGCCTGCCATGGCCCAGGCTCGCGGGGCCCCCAGCTGAGCTGTAAATGACTTTTCCATTTTCTGAGACCTGCGCCCAGGCCTGTTTGGTATTCAGGGATGCCCAGCCCACACTTGCTGGCTCTCAGCTCTGCCCGAATTACTTGATTAAAACGCATATCAACTATTATGTGATTCGTTTCTCTGCCACTGCTCCACGCCGGGGCCTATGTTAAACTGTAATAAAGTCTGGATGGGAGGCAGGTGGCGGGAGGGGGGAGCGCAGGAGCAGGGGCGGGAGGTGTCTATGGGTTGGGGGAAGGTGGAGAGGACCCCAAACCTCAGGCCCACTGCTGGCGTCCAGTATTCGAGGCTGACCCAGGGTTTGGAGATGGGGCAACTCCCTCCTGCCTTCTGTGAGATGGGTAGGGCCAGAAATTGTGACCCCCTTATTTCAAGGCTTTTCCTCTGGCAAAAGAGGGAGGAGGGAAGGGTGGAAAATGGAGAAGCTACACTGGTTTTCAGGATCAGAAATGGAATTTTCTATTACCTGGGAGCTTGCTGTGGCCAAATTCATTCTCACTTAGCTGGGAGTCCCAAGTCCTGGCTTTTCTTCCCAGACTCACTACCCTAGGACTGTACTGAATATCTGTAAAAAGGAGATAATACTGCCTGCTTGATCCTCCAAGGAGATTGGGAGAGACTATGTTGGGACAGTGAAAGGGCTTATAAACTGTGGAGTGCCATGCAGAAGTGCAGGGAAGACTATTGTGGTGTATCAGAGCTCAGAAGGAGCTTTTCAGTGGTTGTGCCTGGCTCTATTCATTCAAGTCTTTACTGGGTACCTGCTGTGTTCCCAGCACAGGCCTGGTGTCCATTGTGGCCCACAGACCCATAAACAGGCAAGTTCAGTGTCTCCTGATGAGTTTTGAGAGCCCCAGGGAGGGGGCATTGGAACAGCCTGGATAGGCCCAGGAAGCCTTGCTGGGGGATTCATCCCTGGAGGGGGAGGCAGCTTAGCCCAGCTTGCTTGCTCACTTACAGAAGGCTTGTACAGCTGGATGGGGAACCGAGTGGGGTGGCAGGGTGAGTTGGGACACATGGGCAAAGTGGATGGTAGTGCAGCCTTGCTGACGCAGCCAGAGCTCCCTTGCATACCCTGCAGTCCGCAATGGCTGCCAAGACTCAGGAGCTGTGAAAGGAAGCTTTGTAGGGGAGACACTGAGAGCTGCCCCCAGCACCCTTCCTTCTACACCCTTGTCCTGGCCTGGGCTGGACTCTGCCCTGAGCAAAACTTGCTCCTGCCCACCCCAAAGCTTTGACAAGCCAAATGGCTCCCAGCATCCCTTCTGCCACTGTTCCTCCTGTCCTTGGGCTGCTGTGAGGCTTCTGTGAGTCACGCAGCTGAATTGGTGTTTTATGCCTGTCCTGTGCCCCAGTTCATCTGGAAGCAGTGCTTCCTCCATCAGACAGGGGTAATACCTCCTCCATCAGATTGGGAGCCTCCTAAATGAATTGGGTGCCCCAGTTCATCTGGAAGCAGTATTTCCTCCATCAGACAGGGGTAATACCTCCTCCATCAGATTGGGAGCCTCCTAAAGTGGAGGCTGTTTCTCCCTCTGCTAAGGGCACTAAGGGAGGGGTTGTGATTGGGGGGATGCTAAGGGAGAGGTTGTGGTTCCCCCTGGTTCTGTATGGGCCTCCTCACATCGCTAAGCAAAGACAGGATTCGGGAGCCCTCCCTGTATCCCTGTCTCTCGGGGCTGTCTCCAAACCAGCACCTGGCTCCATCCCACCTCCTGGAACCAGTCTATCCCACAGCTGCTCAAAAGCGGAAGGCAGGAGCTACTGCTGGCCAGGGAGCTGCTCCCCTACTGCCCACCCTGAGTCTGGCTCCATTTAATGAATGCCTTCCCATGTCCACTCTCCCCTGGTCACCCGTCCTTGTGCTAGGCAGCTTCCAGTGCATGAAGGACTCAGCACCAGCCAGCAGGGCCTCTCTGTGGCAAATTCCACCTAATCCTGTTGATTTATTTAACTCTCAGGCTAAAGGGTTCCCCCGGGTGGGGAAGGGTACCCAAAGTAGCTAGGGGACACAGGAAACTGAGGCAAGGGTGACATGGTGGCATTAGGGATCTTTGCACCTGTTCTCATTGTCTCATTTCCCTGTGTCCCCACCCCCTTGCCTGTCATCCTCACTATCATCATCATCGACAACAATAATAATAATTACCCTTCATGTGCTCTGTAAGTTCCAAGTTACTCCCATAGTCTATTTTATTCCCTTCTCAAAGCCATCCAGTGAGGTGGTCAGGGATGTATTACTGTCCTGATTTTTACAACTGAAAAAACCAAGGTCTAGAGAGGGGGGATTGACTTAGTCAAGGCCACATAGCAAAGGAAAGACAGAGCCCAGAATCCAGGTCCCCCAGGCCAGAATTCTTGACTTGACCAGCACTTTCCCAGGGACCCCTCAAAATCCCCCTAATCTGTCCTTTCTTCTCCATCCTTCTCCAGAAATGAAGCATGGGCTTGCTGGCTAGGTGACCTCTTACCGAGAGACCAAACCTCTCTGAGCCTCATGTTCCTATTTGTAAAAGAGTCAACAGTTGATAGATTCATAGATTTATCAGAGGTTGGCACAGAGAAGACCCCTAGAATTGGGGTCTCTTCCCTTGTGCCAGGCCAGGGGGGTTGATGGAAGCTCATTCTTAGGGGGCTGAATTCACAAGCAGATTGCAATCCTGTTCTCTCGAGATCTATCTGGACCTCATGGCAGACGACAGAGCCTTGCTCTCCCGACCCAGCATCCACAGGGTTGTTATGGCAACGCCCAGCATCTGAGAGGGTCGTTGCAGATCCCTTTAGACAACAGATACCTTCCCCCGACTGGGCTTTGGTCTGGCCATCTCTCTAGATCCATGCAGCTCCCCAAATCCCTGCTGAATAGGGGTGGGAGGGACAAGGAAGAATCCGACCCAGAACTCCGTCATAAGCCTAGAAGGCTCCAGGTGATATGGAGGACAGAAGGATCAGATGGGGCTGGAGAGGGCCCTGAAGCCGGGACTTGGTAGAAGCTCCTAGAATGTTTTTTTTTTTTTTTGAGACAGAGTCTCACTCAGTTGCCCTTAGTAGAGTGCTTAGACATCATAGCTCACAGCAACCTCAAACTCTTGGGCTCAGGCGATCATCTTGCCTCAGCCTCCCAAGGTGCTAGGACTACAGGTGCCTGCTATAATACCTGACTAGTTTTTCTATTTGTAGATACAAGGTCCCACTTTGCTCAGGCTGGTCTTGAACTCCTGAGCTCAAGCAGGCTACCTGCCTCGGCCTCCCAGAGTGTTAGGATTACAGGCACGAGCCCTAGAACCTCCTAGAATTTTATCTCTCAGCAGATGTAAAGCAAATAAATGTTGGTCATTTGCAGTATTCACAATTTTGGTCACAACCTTATAACCTCTCCTATTATTTCCTAAATATAATCTTTGTTTATATACAAGCATCTTAAAAAACTCAGTACAAGGAAACTAATGCTCTTATGAATGGAAAATAAATATCATTTCCTATAAATAGATGGGAGCCATGAAAACAACATAACAATAATCCACAGTTTAATTTTACATAGATATTGTTAATCATGAGAGGCCCCAAGCTTGAAGCTGCCCTCTTGTGTAAAGATGGTCTCAGACCATGCTGCTCTAGGTGGTAGCCACTAGCCATATGTGGCTATGTAAACTTGAACTCAAATTGAATACAATTTAAAACAAAGTTCTTTACTTGCAGTAGGTAATTTTCAAGCGCTCAATACCACACGAGGCTGGTTATGCCATATCGAACAGCATGAATCTGAACATTTCCACCATCGCAGTAAGTTCCACTGGATAGCAATGCTCTAGAACTAAACTGAGATTCATTCCTCCTCCACCACACTGGGCGTCTCCCCAGGCAGGAGCTGTGTCTAGGGGCTCTGACTTCACAGCTCTGGCCCATAGATTTCACTCCCACACTTCTGGACCCCATCCCATTCAGCCCCTGCCTGAGCTCAAGTGTCCCCCCTGGAGGAACTGAGCCTGGTGTCCCATTCCTCACCTCCTTCCCTGCCTGTCAGCATCTGCTTCCTCCTTCTGAGGTCCCAAGGGCCTTGCCCTCCTTGTCACCATCAGAAAACTGAGGTCATGCAGTGAATTTCAGGAACTGAATCCTTGGAATTGGGCTCCCCGCTACATGCCCACTGCTGGGCCAGAAACAGACGGGAGACACAAGCTGACAGGGGCAAGGAGCCAGTTCAGTCCCTGGTATCTCAGCTGAGGAGCTTGTGCAAACCCTTCCTGCAGCCTCCCCAGCCTGGCCCCGGAAGTGAGCTGACTGCAGCTTCCAGGGCTCTCCAAGGGGAAGCCTTTTGCTCTCCCAGGAAGCAAAAGGTCTTCACCCAACTCACAGGCCCCAGGTTGGAAATTAGTGAGGGTGACTAGGAGGCAGGCATGACTAGGCCCTGACCAAGGTCATCCAGGTGACCTACTCCAGCCTGGAAGGTCACTCAGAGACCTTAGAACATGGAAGGGCTGGTTAGTGGAAATCCTTCATGTTACAGTGGGGAAACTGAGGCCCAAGGAGGGGAGGTGGACCTCCTAGGGTCACAGGCATTTAGAAGCAGAGCCAGTACTGGGCTCTGAGCTTCCTGGCCGCCAGCTCTGAACACACACACTTGCTCCCTCCTTCCCTTCCTTCCTTGCTTTCTTCCTTCTTTCCTTAGTTCCTGCACTATCTTCCCCAAGTGCAATAACATTTTTGTTTAAATAATCACTGTTTAAAAAATACTAAAATACAATGGCAGCAACGGCCAAGTGCTTAAGGAAATGGACTTGAAATCTGGTAGAGTCTCCCTCTGTAGGTTTGAACCATGCTCACTGTGGAAATTGGTACTTCTGGCCAGGCAGGGTAGCTCATGCCAGTAATCTTAGCACTCTGGGAGGCTGAGGTGGGTGGATCACTTAAGCCCAGGAGTTTGAGACCAGCCTGAGCAAGAGCACGACCCTGAATGCTCTTATGAATGGAAAATAAATATCATTTCCTACAAATAGATGGGAGCCATGAAAACAACATAAAAACAATCCACACTGTTTAATTTTACATAGATATTGTTAAGCATGAGAGGCCCCAAGCTTGAAGCTGCTCTCTGTGTAAAGATGGTCTCAGACCATGCTGCTCTAGGTGGTAGCCACTAGCCATATGGGGCTATGTAAACTTGAACTCAAATTGAATACAGTTTAAAACGATGGTCTTTAGTTGCAGTAGCACGACCCTACTAAAAATAGAATAAAACTAGCCAGGCGTAGTGGCGGGCGCCTGTAGTCCCAGCTACTTGGGAGGCTGAGGCAAGAGGATCACCTGAGCTCTGGAGTTTGAAGTTGCTGTGAGCTGTGTGACGCCACGGCACTCTACCCAAGGTGACAGAGTGAGACTCCGTCTCAAAACCAAACCAAAACCAAAACCAAAAAACCAACAAACTAAAATTCAGACCGGTGTGAAGGAGAAAACAGAAACCCTGTCACCTTTGGGCGTCTACATCTGTTATGTTTGGGATGTTGGATTCCGCAAAGCGTCATGTGTGTTTTTTCCAAAAGTGGGATTCATCTTTGCCCACTGGTTTATATCTTGCCTTTTTCTTAAAATCAAGTTTTTTGAGATATAGTTATTAACATACGGTAAAATTCTCCCCTTTTTAAAGTCAGAATACAGTTCTATGAATTTTTTTTTTTTTTTTTTTTGGAGACAGAATCTCAAGCTGTTGCCCTCGGGGAAGTGCTGTGGCGTCACAACTCAGAGCAACCTCCAACTCTTGGGCTTAAGGGATTCTGTTGCCTCAGCCTCCCAAGTAGCTGGGACTACAGGCGCCCGCCACAACGCCCGGCTATTTTTCTGTTGCATTTGTTCTTGTTGCTTTTAGCTGCCCCCGGGCCAGATTCAAACCCTCTAGCCTCGGTGTATGTGGCTGGCGCCCTACCCACTGAGCAAGGGTGCTACCAATTCTATGAATTTTCACAAATGTATTTTACTGTGAAAACTCCCTGAGTCTTATGTCATGGGTGTCCTGCCGTGTCAGTGGAAATAACCAAAATGCCCAACTGTAAGGGAACTGGTTTTATTTTCTCTTTTTTAGAGGGACTCGTCATGCCAGGACGTATTTAGCCAGTCTCCTAGGGTAAGGCATGGAGGTTGCGCCCATCCTTCACTCTGATAAACACCCCTGGTGAACCACCTTCTTCTTTCCTGTGCTTAGGAGAGAGCTGATCCTCGGGGCACTGGTCACAAGGGTGCCTTTGTCCCCTACTGGGCCCCAGCACCCTCCACCTCACTGAGCTCCCGCCCTCTCCTCCAACTGCAGGAAACAGGCTGGACGAGGGCTCAGACGTGGAGTCGGAACCTGACCTCCCGCTAAAGCGGAAACAGCGTCGCAGCAGGACCACGTTCACGGCTGAGCAGCTGGAGGAGCTGGAGAAGGCCTTCGAGAGGACTCACTACCCAGACATCTACACCCGCGAGGAGCTGGCACAGAGGACCAAGCTGACGGAGGCGCGCGTCCAGGTGAGGAGGCGCCAGGGCTGTTCCCGCCACAGGTATATTCCAGACACTGGATAAGAACCCCAGCGTGGCCAGGGGCAGGGAGTTGAACTGCCCCCACCGGTGGGAGGGTTCCAACAGGTGTTCTGGGAACCATGTAGACAAGTAGTTCCACCAACAGGTGATGCAGAGTCAGCGGGCAGCAAATGTCAACTGACTGAGCAGTGGACAGCTCAAGAGGGAGGGGTGGAGGGAGAGCTAGAGAGGGAGAGAAGAAGAAGGAAAGGGAGGAAGGGCAGAAAAGGAAGAAAGAACAAGGGAAGAAGAGGAGGAAGTCACAAAATGAAAGAAGGGAGAGAAAAAGCCAAAGGAGAAGACTCGGGAAATATAAAAATCTCCAAATCTGGCTCGGCTCCCATAGCACAGTGGTTACAGTGCCAGCCACATACACTGAGGCCGGTGGGTTTGAACCTGGCCCGGGCCAGCTAAAACAACGATGACAACTGCAACAAAAAATAGTTAGGCGTTGTGGCAGACACCTCAAGTCCCGGCTACTTGGGAGGCTGAGGCAGGAGCATCACTTAAGCCCAAGAGTTGGAGGTTGCTGTGAACTGTGACGCCACGGCATTCTACTGGGGGTGACATAGTGAGACTCTGTCTCAACAAACAAATAAATAAATAAATAAATAAATAAAATCTCCAAATCTCTGAAGAGGGGAGGAAGTGACAAGAACAAGCCTAGCTCCCTCAGATGGGTAATGAACTTGCTATTGTGGGAAGCATACAATAGAGTGGTCGGGCACACTCCCGGTAAGTTAGCGCCTCAAGGCAGGGAGGGCAGGCCCAGAGACCTTCAGCATCTCCCCCATGACCTTTGTGAGTGCAAAGGAGAACAGAGAGCAAGGGCCTGCTGGGGGCCTGAGGACTGTCCCCACCATGCCGTAGGGGACGGGGGACTTGCTGCCCGGCCCCAGGCTGAGCTCTCAGATTCCACCAGGCCTACAGGTGTTCCCCAAGTGCAGGACGGTCTGTGGGCCCGGCTGCAGAGGGCTGAGATGGAACAGGGGAGAGGAAGAGGCAGGGTAGGTCGTGATGAACAGCTCTTGGGGGAACCACTCCTGGTTGTCTTCTCCGTGGCTGAGAGAGGCGGGTCTGCAGAGCGGCCACCCAGACTGATCCTGGGGGCACCTCCACCCGAGAGGAGCCAGCTCTCATCAGGCACCCACTCAGTGCCAGCTGCAGTACTCAGGCTTCTCACATGTGACCCGGTGGAAGCTCAGACTCCCCCACACATCAGGTTGGTAACTGCCACCTCCCAACCCCTAGCCACAGGTGCCAAAGCTGAAGCTTGTAGAAGAGATATGCCCAAGGACACTAGCTAGATAGTGGCTGAGCTGAGCCAGCAGCCACCAAGGCCCATGTCCTCTCCCTCCAGGGGAAGGAAGAAGTTGATTCAGAACCTGGGATTTGAAAGCAAGAGGGAATATCCAAGAAGCAAACTGGCTCCCTCCAGGGGAAGGAAGAAGTTGATTCAGAACCTGGGATTTGAAAGCAAGAGGGAATATCCTAGAAGCAAACTGGCATTTCCACCCTCCGGGAACCAGGGGACACCCCTCCTCCGGGGTGGGGGATCCTTGGCTGCCATTGAGGGGCACCCCAAGGGGCAGGCGGCAGCCAACTCTTCTCACTGCCTCCCCTCCTCTCCGAGGGTGACATCCGAGCCCACCCCAGCCCTGGGGTTCCCCCACCCCCTCCTCCTGCAGCTGTTCTCCACACATTCCTGGCCGCTTTCTCATCCCCACGTCTGGCGGCCCCTGAACCCTGACCACTCCTTGTAAAATTTCCTGGCTGTCAGGGCAGTGCTTTTATTGGCCCAGGGGACCCAGAAACAGGTGTCACTCAAGGTCCAAGGAAGGAGGAGGTCTGGGAATGGAGAAGTGGCCAGAGTCCCTGCCGGCAGCCCCCTGGTGAGGCCCAGGCCTGCCTGTGTGTGGACTCCTCTGCCACATCCCGGGCTTCCCCAGTGCAGGGACGGGGTCTCTCTCCTCAGACTAGGAGCTCCCCAGGGCAGCTCCCCACTGCTCCTTAGCCTGAAAGCTTTCTCAATAGGAAAGAGAACAAAAGATGTTGAGTTTTTAAAGAATAAACAAAGGCTTGAGGAGTCCTCAAGGGACAAGCAGGAAGTGTCTCGAGTCCAATATAAAAGTCTTCAGAAGACAGCTCAGGACTGACAGCCTCTGGTCAACTGTGTTACCTTCAGTAAGTTACTCTCCTTTCCAAAGACCTAGTTTCCCATGTATAAAAGGAATTCAAGGATCACTGTGACTCTTAAAGTAGAAGGTTCTTACTTATTGACAATAAGGGATGGCTTGTAAGGTGATGGAACGCCTCATGACTGGCAGTGTTCAAGCAAAAGCACAAACGTGCAATTGATCTGGAACTCTAGCAAGAGGATTCTTGCTATGGACCTTGGGACAGGACCTCGAAGTTCTCTGAGCGTTGCTGAGAGGATATAGCTTTATACTTTTGAGGTCTTGGTCTCTGATTGTAAGAGTTTACGGTCCTGGGATTTTGCAATTCTGACATCTCATCCCAACGGCCCTGGGAGATGGGTGGGTTAGTGGAGTGGTTCAGGGTGGGCTCAGAGCTTAAGTGTGAATTCCACTCCATCACTCACCCTTTCCACCCTCAGCCTTGCCACCTGGAAAATGGAGATGATAATAATAGCATCTACTTTGTTCTGAGGGTTAAATTACATGTTAGAAAAAAAAGGAAGTACCCGGCGTACAAAAGTGCCCAAAATAGGGGCTGTTATTATTAAAACTCCACCTGTTCTTGGCTGCCCCAATTCAGGCCAGATTCATTCTTGCAACTCCAGATTCATTCACCTGGCAGTCATTTCTCAAGCACTTATGAGGCAGGTGTGGTTCTAGGCATTGGGGATTCAGTGGTTCAAAACCTCTGGCATTCTAATAAACATACGAGCAGGTAAACATTCTGTCAGGCGGGGATCTGGTAACTAAACAGTGGCCTTGTTACCTCTCTCTGGCTCTCCTCTAGCCCCGCTCCCCCACAGAGGAGCCTCTCCTTGAAGCCTGCTGGGTGCCTGTGACACTCCTGCTTCTGCCAGCAGAAAGCCCAAGCCCAGAGAAAAGTGGGGAAGGCATGTCAGGTGGGAGAACCCATGCCTGGGGACCCACGACTCCGCTCTCTGGAGGAATTTCCATTTTTATACAGCTGGTGGTCCAACCCCAATCTCATATGTATCTTCTTTAGAGGTGAATAGATCTGCTGTGTCCTGAGTGTCACAATCCTGTTTCTTATAGAAACAGAGGCCACAGGGCTGATGGGTCCAGAGGTCACGCTGTGGTATCTCCCACGAATGCCTGTGAAAATGCCCCCATCCTTCAGATGATTGGTGCCAAGATACTAGTGATGTCCCAGCACCTAATTCAGAACCCCGCCAAACGTTTGCTTTGGTGGGTGGAGACTCATAACAGGACATGGTGGGAGGAGCTCTGAACAGAAATCCCATTTGGAAGCACCAGCGGGACCCACTAATTGACAACAGACATGGAATCTTTGAAGAACACTAGATAGCATTTACAGCACAGGTCTTACGTGCTGGACACGATGCACCTACATTATCTTTATCCATCCTCACCAGAGCCCGATGATGTAGGTTGATTTTTCTCTCCATTTTGCAGATGAGAAAACTGAGATTTAGCTGAGGAAAGTGGCCTCCTAGAGACATAGTTCATAAGGGACAGTGTTCGGATTGGAACCCAAGTCTGCCTGCTCACGTTCTTTTCCTCTGTGCTACATTAAGAGAAGGGCCAAGTGAAATATTTTGCTCAATAAACAGCTGGCACCAGCTGAGGCCACCATGGTTCCCCTCGGAGCTTCCATTTCCCCATCTGTACATGGGCAGCTTGCTCTAGCAGTGGTTCTCAACCTGTGGGTCGTAACCCCTTTGTAACAATGAAAATACATCGTGGCATTAGGAAGGTTGAGAACCACTCTGCCAGATCAGCCAGCCCAGAGGGTCTCTGGGAAAATAACGGTTGTATGTGGCCGATGCTGTTCTAAGCACTTTGCTTGTGCTAACTCATCTGACGTCCAGAACCACCTGGAAGATGGGTGTAATTAGCCTCATATAGGATAAAAGAATTAAGCCAGGAGTTAGAGGTAGGATCCAAACCCAGGCAGTTGTCTCCAGAGTCTCTGCTGTCAACCATCATGTCACACTTAGTGAGAAGGGAGGTGCTTGCTGAGATGGAGGCAGCCCTAGGGAAACAAAATAACAAAGGAGGAAGAGATGAGAGAATTGATAGCAAAGGCATGCCACGTCCTCCAGGAAGTCCTCCTGGATTCTGAGCGGTGCAGTCGGAAGCCCCTCCTGTGATGTCCTTAGAGAACATTGCACCTGTCTGAGCTTACTGTGCTGATCAGCAGCTGACATGTGCCCAGGCAGAGGGCAGCTTGGGGGCTAGGACTGCATCCTGTCCACCTTTCTGTCCTCAGAGTCTTGCTTGGCACAGAGTCCAGTCCCAGTAAAGAACTGAGATGAGGAGGAGAAAAAGAAGGAGGGAGGAGCAGAAACAGAAAGGGAAGGGAAGAGAAAGGAGGGAGGAAGAACGTCTCCAACTCTAGTTAGCACTCTTTAAGGAAAACACGACCCACGCTAAGGAGCAGCCACTGTGTAACACTTCTGTCACATTTGCATATCATCCATCTTGTTATTTACTTTTTAATGAAATCAATGTGTTTTTGAAACAAAAGTGCACATCACTCCCCCCAAAAGAGAAGGCAACTGTAAAAAACATGCACAAAAGCAAATTAAACAACGTGGTTAAACGTCACCTGCGAAGGCCTCTGCTGTGTTCCATGGGGGGATTAGCAGGTGTTGGAAAGGTGCATCAGATGCCTTAGCACTGAACTGAGACCTTTCTGGATGTGTTAGCACTGAACTGACACCTTGCCTTCCCCATGCCCAGCAGGGCAGAAAAGGAAGTGGACTGGAATGACTTTATCACCCTCATGGTCAAGGTGATTTAATGTCTATATCACTCAACACCAGGATGTCTCTCCCACAAGGAGTACTGGTGGGAGCCACTCTTTGAGAAACACTGATTAGTACAGGAGGCTGGGAGTAGAGCTGGGAGACAGTGCTGGGCTCCCAGCACCCTCAGTCTGACAGGCCAGTCTCTTCCTAGCCCCAGATGCCCTGGGGAAGCCCTCAGTGCCAGCAGAGGTGGGAGAAGCCAGGATTTGGGGTTTCTAGGGGAGCCAGTCTCTTTCCTGTCTGATGTGACTGTCTCATCTCCTTTCTCTGTGAAACCCAAGTCAGAGCCAGCTGCCTAGAAAACTGGACCCTTCTTTTCCCACCCAGGAAAGAACTAGAGAAGACAAATGACATCAGGGGCATATCAGCACCCTATGCCCATTTCAGACTGCCCCCCATCTCGGCAGACGGCTCCAGAGGGGTGGGGACCAATGATCTGGCACCAGGGGAAGTTGTCACTTCATCCCACCTGAGCCTTGTGGCCCCGGCCCCAGCAAAGACACCCCAGAGCCATCCCCGCCTTTCCCTGTTCGTTCGTTCGTTCATTCATTCATTCATCATTCACCATTCCCTCAATCACTTGTTCAACAAGTATTTGTTGTGTACGGACCAAGCCCAGCACAGTGAGCAAGGAATGCACAGTCTCTGCCTCTCCGGCTGAGGCCTTGGGTGAGATGAGGAGCAGAGCAGCCAAGACACACGTAAGCAGTCACTGCTCCTGGGAAGGCAGGAACCTGCCTGAACTGCCTTAGATGCAGCCATTAGGGAGTCGAGTCAGATGAGGAAGCAACTGAGCTGAGCTCTGAAGGCCAAGGAGCCACCCACAGGAACAGTATCCCGGTGTGAGGGAAGAGCATTCATGTGTGTAGTCCAAGGGTGGACAAGAGCCCCCCACTTGTACCCTCATTCTCTTCCCTCTTCCAGGGAATTTGCAAATCTAGAGAAGTGGGGTCTAGAAAGTCAGATTTAACTTTGGGGTTTAGAAAGTCTGATTTAACTTTGAACCTCAGATCCATCACATTCTAGCATTGTGGCCTTGGGCAAAGCATTTGGCCTCTCTGAGCCTTGGTTTCCCCTTCTGTAAAGTGGGAATGGGCAGACATGTGAAGCATGTCTTCCCCCAGTGCTTGGAGGAAGGGAGACTCAGAGAGGTTAGGTTGTTTTCCCAGGAACGTTTGATAGATCCTTCTGTGTGTCATGTAAGCCACCTGTTTCAAAGGGCCCAAGCTGTGTAAGTAAAGTCAGGCCTCAGTTTCCAGACAGAGATCTGTTTGCATATCTGAGTACAGAGGAAGCTCTCATTAAGGTGGGTTGTAGTTGTGGGGCTTCCTCCTGGGGGCTTCCTGGAGGAGGTGGGGAGCAAAGTGTTTGGAACAGGATGGTCAGGCAGGTCAGATGTCCCTCAGGGAAGGAGCAGCTGCAGCAGAAAAAAGCCCTAGACCGAGAGCCACACAGAGCTGGCAGGGCCACCAACTCTAGACAAATCAACCACTTTCTCTGGTTCTCAGTTTCCTCATCTGTAAAATGGGGATAATGATAAGACCCCCTCCTTACTGGTGGTCGTGAGGACAGATGGGGTCACACCTCTGAAATCACTCTGCAAACGGTCCCAAGCTGCACAAAGCTGGGGTTTCCTTCTGTGATGAAGGATGCTGGCTGGATGGGACCGTGATGGTTCCAGGGAATGGTTCCAGCTGGGCTGCAGCTCTGCCATGAGCCAGGCCAAAGGTTCTCTGCTTTCTGCTCTCCACCCCCCAGGTCTGGTTCAGTAACCGTCGTGCCCGTTGGCGTAAGCAGGCAGGAGCCAACCAGCTGGCAGCCTTCAACCACCTTCTACCGGGAGGCTTCCCGCCCACTGGCATGCCCACGCTGCCCCCGTACCAGCTGCCGGACTCCACCTACCCCACCACCACCATCTCCCAAGGTGAGTGTCCCAGCCCCGCCCTGGCGTCTCAGCGGCTGCTTTTCTTCCCTTCCCCTTCCCCCTTTCATTCTCACTTTCCTTTCATTTACAAGGGTTATTCTTTCCATACTTTCACATGATAAGACTATTAAGAGAAAAAGACACAGTCCTGTCAACAGGCCACAGAGCAAGGGGTCAACAAGGCAGCCCCCATGTACCTGCTTAGAACCAAGCTTCCCACAGGGGCAAGTGTGCATGGATCTCATGGAGATCTTATTAAAATGTTGGACTGGATTGGGCCCAAGATGCCGAATTTCTAACAAGCCCGCTGGTGATGCTCAAGCTGCTGGGCCTCGCGCTGTGCTCTCAGCAGCAAGGATTTGGAGCACCTGCCAGAGGTACTAAGCAGAGGAGCTTTGGAGGGAAAAGGCCAGCATGTTCTCCAAGGACTTTGGGACAACATGTAGTCACAGTCTTTCCTTTTTTTTTTTTTTTTGCAGTTTTTGGCTGGGGCTGGGTTTGAACCTGCCAATATGGGGCCGGCGCCCTACTCCTTTGAGCCACAGGCGCTGCCCCGGTCTTTGCTTTTTTTAAATTAGAGAATGGTATCAGAATGTGTGTCTGTGTGTGGGTTGGGAGAATTTGGGGAGAATTTATTTCAGATTGTATTGACCTCTAATTCGTGCCAATAAAAATTTATAAAAGGGCTTAAATAATTTCCTGGGGCCTCATTTTTTTGCCCCCCCTCTCTCAAAAGATCCATTTTAAGAGATGGATAAAAGTCGGCCTCTTTTGAAAGCAGTGTCTTCTGAGAGATCCCTCACTCAAGGTCCAGAGTCCAGTCTGTGCTGAGCGAGGCTAGGACCCTGAGGTCCATCCGGGAAGGAGGCATCACTTGAGCCCAGTTCTTCCGATGGTTTAAAGTGTCAGATTCCCTTGGCCTTGAAAAGGGGTGGCCAGAAAGAAGGGGGTGAGTGGGTGGGAGAGGCTAGGGGAGTCAATGGGGCTTTGGGAGGGGCAGAAGTGAAAGGCTGGGTCCTGGAAGAGAGGGTGAGCCCCACAGGGGAGCAGGGTTCCCACCTGCCCTCCCTGGACCCTGCCCTATTCTGCCAGCACACACCAGAATTCTATCCCTTGATATCTGCCACATGACACCACCTCTTAAGGAGGCCAAGGAGAGAGAGAACATTCCCATTCATCCCATCCCTGCTGTGATTATTTTTTAGAGATGGAGTGTCTCTGTTGCCTAGACTAGAGTGCCATGGCCGCAACCCAGCTCACAGAACCTCAAACTCTTGGGCTCAAGCAATCCTCCCCCTACACCCCAGAGTAGCTGGGACTACAGGCTTTCACCACAATGCTCAATTTTTCTATTTTTAGTAGAGATGGGGTCTTACTTTGCTCAAGCTGGTCTCCAACTCCTGATCTCAAGCAATCCTCCCACCTCAGCCTCTCCAGAGTGCTAGGATTATAGGTGTGAGCCACTGTGCCTGGCCACCACTGTGATTCTGAATAAGAAATTGCACCAGAGCTGAGGATGGGAAGACCCAACCCCTGAAGCCTGCACAGAGGGGGCCCTGACAGAGCAGAAAGCAGCCCAGCAGTGAGAAGCAGAAATGGCTCCAGAGTTAGGTCATTCAAACCCTGTCCCACCACCCACTTGTCATCCTGTGCCCAAACCCACTTAGCCTTGTTGGGCACCATATTCTTGCTTCATACTTTCAACAGAATCTGTAGAAGCACCTGGTGAGTGGTTGATGCTTAGAAAATGGGACAGGCCTGGGTAGATTGACACAGTGACCAACAAGATCTGACTTTTAGTCCGGTTGACATCTATTGAGTGCCTACTGTGTGCCAGGCATTGAGCAACATGGCCAGTATACAGTTGCCTAGGGGATGTCTGGAAATGTTGGCTGACGGTCAGTCCAGGCCTGGCCAGTCTAGTGCTTGCCCAGGAGCCAGCTTGCTTCACCCCATGTAACGTGAGAAGAGGGTCCCTCCCCTCCAAGGGATGGAGAATGGGAGGAGGCTCAAGGCTTCCTTCTGCCCTTGGAGACCCAGCCTCCAAGGTGAGCTACTCGCTCAGGACCTCTCTTGGGGTCTTTCCACAGATGGGGGCAGCACCGTGCACCGGCCCCAGCCCCTGCCACCGTCCACCATGCATCAGGGTGGGCTGGCCGCGGCCGCAGCAGCTGCCGACACCAGCTCTGCGTACGGAGCTCGCCACAGTTTCTCCAGCTACTCGGAGAGTTTCATGACCCCGGCGGCACCCTCCAACCACATGAACCCTGTCAGCAATGGCCTGTCTCCTCAGGTGGGTGGCCGCAGCCTTGCACCCAGGGTCTCATTGGCAGACGCCAACCAGCCCAGCCAGGGAGGGCTGGGGGTGGGGTAGGGGAGACAGGTGTCACCGGGTATTTACTGGTCTCTATGAAAACACTGGCAGCTGGGCTGCTGAGGACCTTGACAGAGTTTAGGTGGGAGGTGAGAGGACCCCCTTCCACCTTCACTCTTCAACGTCTGTGATGCATCGCCCTGGGTTTCTCATCCTCAGAGACCGGTCTGTGGAGAAAGGATTTCCATATTTCTTGCCACCCACAAACAGAGAATATAGACTTGCTCTTGGCCCAACGACCACACAGAGCTTATGAAACACCACCCACTTCATAACTATTCCATCCTTGAAAGGCAGGCAGGTGCTGACTGTGCATTGGAGGGAGCTTTGCACCTTTTCCTGTAGGAGCCTGACTATGGTTCGGGGTTTTCTTCTAGAACCAGGAGTCCTTTTCTGATTTCATACTGTGTTCCTGGCCTTTCACCAGGAGCAGCCAGTCTGTGAAAGGCAGGACCATGTCCTATTGGTGGAGAGAATTGCGGGTGGGGCTCCGGACCAGGAGCTCTACCTTGATTGGCTCTTCAGAACTCTGTTCTTGTGTGTGATTGGTTGCTGATTAAGTCACTCGTTGCCTGATGGTGCTGTTAGAAGTCCTAGAACTGGCTCTGGATGAAGTCAAAACAATAATGGTGCTTGTGGTGGGTATCAGTGGTTTTGGGACCCACAGGTGTTGGAAGTCCCAGTGAATTTGAGCAATGGAAGAGCTCATTTTTACAGCAACATTGGGCTCCCTAATATCCATGGGGAAAGGAATTAAATTCAAGACTGGTCTTATCCTGTCTCCTCACCATCAGTAGTGAGAATACAATGCATACAATGCAAACTGGTCTGAACAGTGGCTGGAAAAGGAAGGCTGGGAATGGGTTAAATCCCCGCTCCACCACTCAGGATGATCTTAGGCAAGTTAGCATCTGTGATCCTCATTTTATCCCCCATCTTAACCTCCTAGCAAGGGGTGTTTGCCCCATTTCACAAAGCACCTAACCCAGAGCCCTGCACAAAAATAGGTGCCAGGTAAATATTAATTCTCTTGCCCTCCTATTGCCAGGACAATACAATTAATATAGGAAAAGAAAAAGCAAAGCAATTAAGGTCAGTGAACGACATCCTGTGAGCCACATCCATCCACCCACCTGTTTCTGTAAAGTGAGTTTTACTGGAACACGGTTACGTTCATTCACTTACAGCTGTTTTTATGCTATAACAGTAGAGAGCTGAATAGTTTCAAAAGAAATCTTATGGCCCACAAAGACTAAAATATTTACAATGTGACCCATACAGAAAAGAAATCGCCAACTCCTGGTTTAAAACATTCCCAAGAATGTTAACTTCCTGCTTGCCTGGGTTCGTCGCTTCTGAACCCTTCATTTGTGTAGTTGAGGGTGAATTGCATTCTAGCTCCATCACCCATTTGCAGGGAAAACCTGGAGCAAGGCCCTTCGACTCTTTGTGCTTTGATATTTTTGTCCAGGAAATGGGGATAACACTGGCACTTCCCTCTAGGGCTGTTGAGGTTTAAATGAGACGATCTGCTGAAAACACTTAGCTCAGGCCTGGTACCAAGCGAGTGCTGGGTGAGTGTGAACCCCTGTATCCAGAGCTCACGGTGGTGATACAGAAAGCCCTCCAGGGGCCCAGATTACAGGGGCGATGCCACTGACTCGGCTGACCTTGCCGGCCCCCACTCTGCCACTCTGGTCCTCAGTGGACTATCCCACTCTCTTGCCAGTATCCCAGGTGAAAAAAAAAAAAGAAAAAAAACTCTACACACGCAATACTATCTGTAGACCACAGTATTTTCCCAGTGGAACCTAATTGACCTCTTTGGGGTTCAAAGTCATGACCATCATCTCATTTGTCCTGAGGCCTAACTGGCCAAGCTAACCCTCCAGAGCTGAGATGGGACACAGACACAACATTATCTCTAAGCTGGTTGGGTGAGGATCCTGCAGAGACCCAAGGTGCCCACACCCAGAAATGTGGTCCAGACCTGGCCTAGTGGTACAGAATGAACTGGGAGGAGCATCCTTGGAGAGCGAAAGAGGGACTTTGAGACTGTGGGGGCCTTACTTTTCAGATGGAGGGCCCGAGCGCACAAAGAACCTGGCTCCCTGGCCACTGCCCTCCCCTGTCTCATTGCAGGCTGAAGTTTGTCCCCAAAGCAGGACTTTTGTCACAGGGCAGGCAGTCTAGAAAATAAGGTACTCCAGGTCTTCAGAGTGTGGGGGGTGGGATTTAAGGAGGAAGTGGGGAAAGAGGAGGAGAAACAGACCCAGGGCCGTGAGCAGTCAGATAGAGGGGGGTCTTCCTCCCCATGGTCAGGAAGCTTCCGAGTTGGATGTCATGTTTCTCACCCTGGACCCAAAGTTCCTGAGTTGGACCCTCAATCTTTTGCCCAGCCCAGGGTTTCCTGAAACAAAAGCAAGAGACCCTTGGGAAGCCCTCACACCATCCCTCATGAGAGGCTGACATGATGAATCAGAGATCCTCAGAGCCTCTGCCAGAGGTTCCCACCAAAGGTGTGAAGACAGATGGAAGGTCTGACAGGGGCAGAGGGGACCCGGAGGTGAACAGCTGCTGGAGGAGAGGGCAGGCGTATGCTTCTGTGTGTAGCCTGGGGCCGGGAGGTTAAGCTGCGGACACTTCCTGGCAGCTGGGGCGGGGGTGGGGAGGAGGGCTCTGGATATGGGAGCTCCCGGGCACCGCTACACTCCCACTCTGGGTCTGCTCCCTCCTCTTGAGGACTTGACACCATCAGCACCTCTCTGTGGTCTGGGGACGTGCAGGGCCAGGGTTTGCCTAATCCAGTTGGGATCTGTAGGGAGATGACTCATAGGGGCAGATCCACTTCCAACTCCTCTCTCCCCAGCAGGTCTGATTTCTCTGCAGCTCACCTGGGCAACAGGAAAGAAAAGGTTTTCCACCTGGGTAGGGGAACTGGCACACTGCCCCTTTACCTGGGACAGTAGCAGGCCCTCGACACATCACCCACATAGTTTTTGGTGTTTTTGTCCTTACAGAAGCCACTGGGGAGTGAGGTTAGGACTGTAGTGAGCTCTCTGGCCAGTGTTCTGTGGCCATAGGAAGACGTGCTTCTCCAGTGGGTTGTCCCAGGCCCCTTGTTGCAGATCCAGCTGAGAAGTGGGGGCCATTGAGTCTCAGGGACTCCATGGAGAGACTGCCTAGAAGAATTGCACAGAAAAGCCATTAACTCATGTCAGCTCCGCTCATCCCTTGGCTCTGAAGGGGGTCACTAGTACAACAAGTATTTATGGAGTGCCTCCTAGGTGCCAGGCACTGTTCTAATCAGCGCGTGTAAGAGAGGAAGTCCCCAGATGATGGGGCAGACAGAATAAACAAAACAAAAAAGCCAACTCGTGCAGTATGTTTAATACAGATGGTGACAGGGACAGCTAAACTTTCTGGAGCCCTAGGACATTCACACTTTGTCCTGAGTGTTTTACCTTTGTCCACTTCAAGGGCAGAGTCCGGATTCAAACCCAGGTCTCTAGACCCTGAAATCTAACCCCTCACTTTTTCTTCCCACTACTCAGAAGTCCACACCTGCTCCCTCTTTTTAGAGTTTGGCTGGCATCAAGGAGAAATCGTCTAGGGATGCCAACCCTTGGACGTGGGGGAGTAAAGAGCTCATTCAACTCATGTCTTAGATGAGAAAACTGAGGCCTGGGACTCAGGTTTGGGGCCAGTGGGCACTAGTGAGTTTTACAGGACAAAGCCTTTCGAGAGGTTCAGACCCCCTTGTGGCTTGGTTCCCTCATCGTCCCCCATAGTACCTCCAGCCTGATGTGATTAGGGATGAGGCTCACGCATGTCCCTGCTTTGTGCATGGTCCTTCCTAAGAGGTGTAGGGAACAGGAATCCTGCCCATCACACCTCATTCCTGAGGAGGCTCATCCAGGGTTAGGGTGCCCACACTCCTACCCCCTCTCTCCCTTTTGCTCCAGGCTGAGGCTTGGTAAATGACTCAGAAAACAACTAGGACCAAAGGAACCTTTTGAAACGTGAATGACTTTGAGTACTGTGATAGCTGCAGATCAATCCCATCACACCAGTCCTGTCTAGGAATAGTGAGCAGAGCTCGCTCCTAGGGATCATGGGCACAGACTGGGCTGCAGGGATCCCCAGTCTGATGGAGGAGACAGCCTCTGTCCTCAGGAGCTCCTACTCCGATGGAATAGACAAACCTCTTGTCCTCAGAGGTGGTCTGATAGTTAGAAGCACAGCTCTCTCTTGGAGAATTTGCAGCGTGATGGGGAGACGCGTTAGAAAGTCACTCGGAGTCTCTGCTCTTACCAGCCAAGAATCAGGACAAAAGTCCTGCCATTTCCATAGTCCTTCAGGATGGAGGCTACAGGAGGGGTGCCCTGGGATGGGGGCTGTGAGGTCTGTCCCCAGTGGAGGAAGCCACACCCATCTCCTGACCAGTTTTAGATACCAGTCTTTTTTTTTTTTGAGACAGTCTCACTATGTCACCCTCAGTAGAGTGCTATGGTATCACAACTCACAGCAACCTAAAACTCTTGGGCTTAAGTGATTCTCTTGCCTCAGCCTCCCAAGTAGCTGGGACTACAGGCGCCCGCCACAATGCCCGGCTGTTTTGTTGTTGTTATTGTTTAGCAGTCCCCAGCTGAGTTAGAACTCACCAACCCCAGTGCATGTGGCCAGCTCCCTAACCACTGAGCTACAGGCACCGAGCCTAGATACCAGCCTTGTCGGAGCAGGGCCCAGTTTCCCAAAGTATTCTCAAGTCACCCTGTTGAGTCAGTGGCACCCTTACCTAGGGATCTGGGAGCTCCATCGTGGGAGGGGGCATCTCTGATTTGCTGGCCTGTTCCTGTTCTTCTTCCTAATGTCCCATATTCCCCATCCCTTTGTTCCTCTCTGGAGCTTAGAATGAAAGAACCTATACAAGGGATTTACATATTTACAATTTCCTCCCCACACTGAACTAATGAAAGATGTTCCCTACGTGCGCAGTTAACCAACAGACACGATCACAGTCAACTGAGCCTTTTTGTCCTTTCCCACTTCCAGGGGCTCCTCTTTCCTTCCTTTCTGTGCATTTAACAATTAGAGCATGTGGTTCACGCTCACAGCAGGCTGGGCACAGACAGAACTGGGTGTCGTACCTGCCATCACTCCCTGAATCTTAGCACTTATCTTGTGACTCTCATTTTATAGATGAGGACACACTCCTTGTCCAGGGTCAGCTAGCCAGTCAGCGGACACACACTCACAGAACCCCTCCCTGCACCAGGCTCTGTGGCAGGCTCTGGCGAATGGCAGAGCTATGATCCCAACGGTCTGGCCCCAGAGCACATTATGCCATCGTGCTGTCACTGCCCTTTAAAGTTGGTCCCATACAGGGAAGTCGAGGTCCAAGGCCACAAGGGCAAGTAATGGCAGACCCACATTCAGAGTCATCCTTATCCCCAAACCAAGCTACCTCTTCCTTCTTCAACCAGCGGGAATAAAGCTCAAGGCTTAGCTTTCATTTATTTACAAATGGGGTCTCCTGAATGGGTGGTAACAGCAGATATCCAACACTACCCTCCTACTGTCATTGGAGGCCTCTAGCCAGCACGGAAAGACATTCCATCAACTGAACACCTACTACGTGCTAATCCCGTGTAAGCATGTTGCCTATTTGAAGTCATTCCAGCCCCACAGCAACCCTGCACTTGGAAAAACAGGCTCAGAGAGGTTAAGGAACTTTCTGAAGGCCACAGAGCGGTGGAGATAAGACTTCAACTCAGATCTGCCTGACAGCGAACCTCACCACCCCTTGACCCTCAGCAAGGCGAGACCCTGGCAGGCCCCTTGCTGGAGAACTGAGCTGTGCCCCTCGCTTGGTGGTCTATGGAGACTCCCTTCGCCTCTGTCTTCTCTCACTTCCTGTGTCCCCCGCCCCTTCATTGGTGACGCTGCGTTTATAATAAGCATTTAAAATGAGTCTTGCTGGACCAGGGACGAGGAAGGAGGAGGGAGTGAGAGATTTGTAGGCAGGAAGATGGGGAGGGGGATTGTGGGGTGTTAAATAGCCCAGAATTTTAAAAAAACTGATGCAAATCACTGGTAGGGGAGAAAATTATGTGCAATTACGTCCTGATATTGGAAGGTTTTGCCTAGCCCAGGCAACAAGATCTCATTAACAAGCAGAAAATAAGATTGAAATGGTGTGTAAAAGAGCTGAAAAATGAATTTGAATGCTGCGTTTGTCCACAATTACCCCCTCCTTCACACATATTTTATTGCAATTTTTTTATTATTCTTAATCTCTCCATTCCTCAAAGCAGATTGGGGACATCCTGGCATTACCGGGGCGTCGGGAGGAGGTGTGGAGGATTTCCTGCCCTCCTGAAAGGAGACCCTTCTCTTACACGTTTTCCAAGGTTGGGTTTTGGAGGGATCAGAATTCATTTCTCCGGCTTAGCAGGTTGTAGGAACACAGGGCTTTAACCCCGGCCCGCCGGCTCCTCTGCGCCCTGCCCCGCCCTTCCTTCTCTTCCCTTCCTGGTTCTCCTGCCGCCCGCTTCCTTCCCTTGGCCTTCTCAGGGTCGCTTCTAGACTGTCCCCTTCCTGGGAGGCCTCCCCTTCAGCTCCCAGGAGTCTGGAAGGAAGCCAGGGGTGGGAGAAACTGCTAGGCCTCTGTCTACAGGCAGCTCTGAGTTGGAGTTCTGTTTCTGCCACTTACTAAATTGCTGTGTGCCCCTGGGGCAGCTTGCTTAACCTCTCTGGGCTTCGTTTTCCTCATCAGAAAGCAGGAATGATCCCTAGCTGTGGTGAGGGGGTGTTATCAGGGAAAATATGAGTAAAGTGCCTGGCACATAGTAGGTGCTTAATAAGTGTGCATTCTCCATGCCCCTTCCACCTGTGCCCTGGACTTTGCCTCTGCCTTCCCACCATCCCTTCTGATGCCCTCCGGCTCTGGCCCTTCCTTCCCCTCTCTCCTCTCTCACCTTCAGTGGGCTGGAAAATGCCTGAGTTGATTTCCCACCCAGGACAATGTAGACTATTCTGCTAACTTCAGTCTGGGGAAGAGAGGGTATTGGGTGCAGGTAGCTCCCCTCTCTGCAGAAAGCAGGGGAAGGGCTGACTCCCAGCTCCCCCGGGGCCCCTGGGGGAAGGATGAGTTAAATTGAAGGAAAGTTTGACTCAAGCTGGAAGGACACGGGCTGAATGTTTTTCCAAGGATTAAGGAAAAGCTAGCTGAGCCGTACCCCCTATACACATACCCCCACACACGCATTTCTCGTGGTGACGGTGAGGGGTCAGGGGTCAGTTTGTGGAAAGAGCCAGGTGACTGTGGCCAGATTTTCATGGACCTGAAGCCAAATGACGTATTTCAGTGTCTGCCCTCCCCTGCTGTTACCCAGTTAACAGCCAAGCTCTCAGAAGACCCCTCAAGCCATACCTGCCATCCCTTCAACATAGCCCTGATCAGGGCGACAACTGGGGATGTGCCTACTGTTCACTCTGCTCATCAGGTGTCCCCCACACTCCCAGGACCCCTTCCTTTTTCTTCTGGCCTTGCTACCTTGAAAGGGCTGCTTGATGAGCTGCAAGGCTCATTGGCTGGGATGGTAGGAACTTAGGATCTGAGACATGAACTGGTGGTCACCTTTAGTCCCGGGCCCTGGGCACCCTCCAGCCCTTCCTTCCCCTGGCGGCACAGACCCTGCCAAGATCCTGCTCTCACAACCAGCTCTGCCTTTGTCCACAGTTAACCTACCTCAGTGGGAAAGGCTGAGTTATTTCCCCCTGGCGGCTCCTCACCAAACAAAACCACCTGCTCCCATCAGTCAGAGGCCCGGCTCTGGTCTGCAGGGGAGAGGCCTGGGCACAGCCTTGTCTCCTGTGAAAATAGACCCATGTTGACATTTCTGCTTTTCTCACCCCTTTTTCCTGGGTAGAGGGGAGCAAGGGGCGGGGGAGAGGGAGGAAACCCCTCCTGGAGAGAAAAGGTGGGACCAGGGCCAGGAACTATCTGGACTACTGGTGAGGGGGTGAATTCAGCCTTTGTATAGGCTATGCTGGGAATTGGGGGGCATGGCTCCTTGCTTGGTCCTCAGGGTGACATTGGGGCATTTTTATCCTTGAGGGAGATGTAGGGAAACAACCCTGGCCTTTCGTCCTTTCTTAGAGGATTGAAGTGGGATTCTGGGAGATATGGGATCTTCAGCCCACATCCTAGGCTTTGAACAAGAGGTGAATTGAGGGTTGCCTCCAACGATCACTCTGAGCCTCTTCCATGCCCCACTGAAGCATTTGCATCAATCTGAACTCTACACCTTGAGAAGGTGTAGCCAGGAGCTGACCTCTGCTCCTTTGCACAGAGTAAAGTCATAAGCAAGTGCAGAAGGGCAAAGTAACCTGCTTGAAAGATCTTGATGTTTCCATACACCACTGTTGTCAGGGGCCATGGTCCTCAGTAGGACCACAGGCAATGTGGCAATACTCAGCACATGATCATTTATTTTAATAATAAAAATAACTCAGTGCCTGGCACATAGTAGGCCACCAACAACTCTTGGTCAACCCCCAGGGATCACGCAGGCCTGGTGAGACACAGATGTAGCTGTTTCCAAGAGGCATGTGAGGCAGCTGATCATTTGGTTTGAATGTCATTGCATATGATTCCCTTCAAATTCATTTTTCCAGCTCCCCTTATTAGCACAGCATACAGGGAGGCTCAGAAAAGAAATATACATGACTGTCTCTGCTCTTATATTTTGGGAGAGATGATACTGTCCCCCTCAAGGACCAAATAGAGAACTGATTGTTCTCGATTTAGTGTGATTTCTGGTCAGACTAGAAGGGAGGGCATGGTCTGAGGAGGTCTCCTAGAAGAGGAACCCCAAAAGGAAGATAAGATTTGCTCAGGGATAATTAAAGGAGTAGAAGGTTGGTGCAGCCCGGACAGCAGCAAATGAGATGACAAATACCAAGACAGTCACTAATTCAGATGCATCATGGACACAGTGGAATGACCATATAGACCAGGGTTCGAATTGTGGCTCTATTATTTGCCATGTGCTCACAACCAAGTTGTGTGAGCACTCTGAGCCTCAGTCTTCTCATCTGTAAAATGGGGTCTTTACCACTCACCTTGCAGAGTTACAGGAATTCAATGAGACTTTTCATGTGAAACAGTATCATGTATCATGTCTAGCATATAGCTTAAGAAGTAACAGTTGTCCCCTCTCTGCTTCTCCCTGCCCTGGACAGAAACTGAGCAACTGAGAGGTCTTGCTAGGTCTCTGCCCAGGCTGCTGCTTTTCTGAGACTAGAGGTTCAGCCCTATCCAAACCAGGCCTGGTCACTGGTTGGAAAATTAGGAGACTTGATTTTCCTCCAGACTTGGCCTCTGATCCACTGTGTGATCTTGGTAGATGCCTCCCCACTCTGAGCCTCAGTTTCCCTGTCTGTGTAATGAAAGAGATGGAGCAACTGCTGTTCAGAGTCAGTGATTCTATGGGTTCCTTGTAGGTACAGGGGAGTCACAGCCTCCCGATGTGTGGGTGGGACTGACACGCCTCTGGGTCCTGCACCCTGCACCTCCCTCCCACCCTCCAGGGACCCCAGCCTGGGTTGAGCCTTCCAGAGCTGTCTGGCTTGGTGGAACAGAATACAAATAGCGGATTTGTCCTTCTTTCTGATTAGCACACGGGGCTCAGGATGAGACAGTCAGGCAGATAGAGGGAAAGAAAATGAGGGAGATTAGCAATTAATACGGCAGGCAGACGTGGAGTTTCACAGGCCTGTCCCTGGGGCCTCCTGCAGGCGGGCGGCCAGGAGGCCGCCGGAATGGCCAGGCACCCAGACTTGGGAAACCAAGCAAGCACCCGGGTAGGAAAGGCAGGGTGACTCTGAGGTCTCTGGAAAGCCATGCTCTCTTTTGCCTCCAACCCTGTGTATCCACTGCTCCCTTGGACTGAGACATCTCCACCAGCCTGTCACCGCCTTAGACTTACCCTTTCCTTATTCTTCAAGATTTTGCCCTCTTCCAGGAAGCCTCTCCTCACCCAGCTCTCCCCATTTTAGTGGTATACTAAAGTACCTGGGTTATGAAGCAAATGGTGTTAAATAACACTTCTTTTTTTATATAACACTTCTTGAGCACTTACCACAGGTCAGATGTCATGCTAAGTCTGCTACATGGACTATCTCATTTAATCTTTATAACGTCCTCTTGGGGAAGGCTCTAAAATTATTTCCAACCTAGAAATGCAGGTATGACATAGAGCACTGAGTAGTTGAAATAATTAGCCTAGCGTCATTCCCCAACAGGCGCAGCCTGCCTGGCTCTGCTTGTCATTACAGAGGGCTGAGTTCCCATTCCCTGGTGAGATTTCAGGGCCGAAGTGAGGCTTTGCTCTCATTCATTGGTCATTCCCATTTGCATAAGGGGTGGGGGAGCAGAGGGGTAAAAATGCTGCGGGACTTTCTGTGCCCGGGCCCAGTCCCCAGGACTGTCTCTTTCTACCTATGTGGCTTCAGTCAGGTTCATCCCTGACTCAGTCTCCCCCCATAAGGTGGAGCTAATAATAGTTGGCTTCTTACAGAGCTAGCCTGAGGACAAAGCACCCGTCTATGCAGAGCGTGTGGAGCAGCCCCTGGTGTCATACCAGGTAGCCATGTGCAGATGGGGCCTCTGGGGCTCTAATGGGTACTATGATGGGCCAAGGTCCCAGTGAGTTAGCGCAGGGCCAGGACCCAGACCTATAGCGGTCTTAATTTTCAGCACCCTTGTAGGCTCATTTCCCGCCTTCCTCCCCTCCTTCTCCTGCTCCTTGCTGCCCCCTTGCTAGGATACCACCCGGTTCCCACCTTGGCTCAGGACTCTCCTCTCTCCTGTCGCTGTCACCAGCTGTGAAGTCATTTCTCCAACACCTTTGTTAGTGAAGACCGGTGTTCTGGCTCCCCTGGGGAGTTCTGCCAAGGGCAGAGGCTGACAGGGGCTTCTTAGAACCCCAGAGACCTGGGTTGGGGTCCCCCCAGGGCATTATTGGAGACCTTTGAAAGGGCAGGCCTCAGCCCCAGCCCTGATTCCTGTGACCTTGGCCGTGGCTCCCACTCAGCACCTCTGCTACTTCTGAGAGATGAGGGCCAGCACTCTCTCGGGGAATGACAGCTTCCCCTCACCCCATCCTGCTCCTGTCCCAACCAGGACCCCTTCCCACGTCGGGTCCCCACTAGTCATTCCTGCCTCCTTGTCCTTCCTCAGCCTAAAACTTTCTCTTGAGCTCCCTTGATGGGAATTCACCTGTGATTTTTGCACACTCCTTCTGCTTCCTCTTTCTCTTCTCTCCCTATTTCCTTGCCCCTACTGCCCCTTTCTCCCCTCACCCTGTTTGCACCACCCCTTGGAACAACCTCTCCTGTCCCCATCCCTTTGCAGCCCTGGTCCGCTGTCTCCTCCCACTCCTTTGAGCCCCTCTGGCTCTTCCCGACTCCTCGTGTGTCCGGTCCCGGCTCCCCTTAATCCTTCTCATTCTCCTCCACTTCTTCCCCATTCCTGACCCCCCCACTCAACACCTCTTCTCTCTGCTCCCCCACCCCCACCCCCACCCCATAACCTCCCTTTCGAATTCCTCCGTCCCGGACCCAGCCAGCTCCCTGCTGGTGGGCTCTGAGGCCCCGGCTGGTGCGGGTTCCCGAAGGGCCGACCCGGGCCGGGCCGGGCGGGGTGGGGCGGCGGAGGGGGATCGGGTCGGGATCCGCGGCCGCCCCTCCCCTCCTCTCCCTCCCCGCCGCTGCCGCCACCGCCGCCGCGCCTTTGATCCATGGCCCGAGGCCGCCTGACAGTGGAAAATGCGGGGAGACAAAACCACTCAGTCAAAGTGATTCCCAACAACTGTCTCCCCGAGATAAGGACGCCCTCGGGCTCGGCGGCCTGCTTAATTCCCGCTGCCCGGGCCTGGGATCCGGGAGCCGCAGCGAGCCCGCCGCCCCTGATCGCTGGGCCGCATGTCCGGTCGTAGGGCTGTCGCTGCTGCGCGTGGTGGGACCCGCCTGGGATCCGGGAGAAGAGCAAGCTGGGCGCCCTTCAACCGGGAGAGGTTGCAGGTCTCCCTCGGGAGCGCCCCATTCCCTTCCTTCACTCGGTGCCCGTCCGCCAGCGCACTTGCGGTTCCCTCTTCCAGACTGAGGACACCCTCCCTCTCCTCTCTTAAGGTCTGGGCTCAGAGGTCACTTGTTGGGAGATTTCCCTGATCCCGGCCTGGTGGCTGTGCTCCTTTCCACACCCTCCAGACACCCCCAGAGTAGCACTTTTGCCTCTGATTTCTCACTTTCAGGATACTGCTCTTTAAAGCAAGGGCCAGTATTTGTTGGCCTGTGTCCCCAGCACAAAGTGTGGCACATTGTAGGGACCCAATAAACAGCGGTAGGCATGCAGTGGGCACTCTGGGCATCTACTCTTGCCCAGTCCTAAGCACTGAGGATGCCAGCTGGGCTAAACCTGGCCTCTGCCTTCAAGAACCTTCCAGTTAGTCCAGCAAAAAACAAGCAATCACTTAGCAAGACCAGGTTGAGAGGGTCTGTGGCCAGTGGCCCCCTTGTACTAAGGAGAATACTGTCCTCAGAACCAGCTGCCCCGACTAGGCTGGACAGACCACCTGGAGGCCTGACTTTGTGCTTGTCATTTCCAAGCTAGGGTTCAAAGAGCAGATGCAAGGGGGGTAAGAGATCTGATTATGTAAAGTGAGGCCAAAAGGGGGCCCTTGGGATGCTCCCTTGAGCCTCCACAGGGCTGTGAGGGACAGGGAAAGCCAACATGTTTGAGATGATGGCAGGAGGCACCTGTCATGGGAGGCAGGATTCAGCTCAAGATGAGGAATGGCAGAACGGTCCAGGGACGGAAACGTAGCCTTGAGAAGCTGTGAGCGCCCCATCTCTGGTGGGAGCAAGATGCAGATAGAATCCAGACCACCATGGTTCCCAAACCCGTGCGTCAGCATGATCTGGGATGCCTACTAAACTTCTAAATTCTTAGAATTCTCCCTGAGAGGCTGCTATAGTAGGTCCACAGTGGAGGGATCTGTATTTTATAAAAGGCACTGTCTAAGGCAGTCCGTCCTGTGCCTGGCACATACAGAGCATGGGGTTAGCCGGGGTTCTGGTTGTAAACCTCACTCCACGTGGAAGGTGAGGTCATGCCCAAGGCCTTCCTGGCCCTGGCACACACACACACATACACCATGACAGCTCAACCCCTTGACACTCCCTTTCTTTAGAAAGCAGCTCAGGAGAGGGTCTGTTTGAGTTGATTACATCCTCCTCTCCACCAATCTCAGAGACAGAAAAAACCCTGGAGATAGTTAACCCACTGCCTCGTTTTCCAGATGGAGGCATCCCACTTTTGCTGTCCAGGAAGACTCAGGAGTTAGCAAGGCTTTCCAAGGACACAATGGGCATGGCCGAGGCCTTAGAGGGCAGCCATCTCTGCCTCTGCTCCTAGGGGCTTGGGTGACCTCTGCTTTGACACAAAGCCCTGGGAAATCTTTTTAAGCACCCAAAATGAAGCCACTTGTGAGAGACAGGAGAGTTGGGTGGGGGTTGAGGGAGCCCCACCCCTGTCTGGCCTCCCAGAGGCTGGGGCTGGCAGGGGCTGGCAGAGATGGTGGGGGGTTCAGAACTCCTCTCCCCAGGCCCTGAGGACTGCCGGGTAGAGCTGGCCTGAGGCCAAATGAATGTGACCCTCTCACCAGACTCAGGGTCTCTGACCAGCGGCATCAGAGGATTAAGGTCCCGTGAGGGCCCTGGCAAGTGTCTTATCACAAAGGGGACATGTCCAGGCTGAAATTGAGACATGATGCCCAGGGGCAAAAGTTCCAGAGCCTCCCCTGCAAAGGGCTCCCTTTCCTCCTTGGCCACACATAATGCGCTCTCCCAGCCCCCAACTTCCCAGCATCCTTCTCCGAGACCCCTGGCTTCTGACTCCAGTCCCAGCCAACTTTATCATCCCTCTCTAGGTGTCCGGGGTAAAGCAGCTGTCCTAACTGGAGTCCCACTCAGCCCCAAAGAGGTGGGGCTGCTCTCCTTCCCAGTGGTTATGAATCATAATGGCAGTAATGACGCAGCCCATTGTTTCGGGGCTGGGCAGTTGGTGAGGCACCTCTGCTCTCATTAGCTATTTATTTTTAGGATATAAAAATCTAAGTTTATTTTACTTTAGAGAAAGGAAAGACAGTGGGGGGAAGAGATGAGAACAAGAGAGAGAAGGGAAGAGAAAGCAGGGAGCCCCTATTAGCCCTTTGATCCTCACTGAGGCCTGAGGGCTTGGAATCATTGTGCCCATCTTGCAGACTCAGAGAGATGAAGCCCAAGGTCAGCAGCAAGGGTTGATGTTGAAACCCCAAACCCAGGTCTGCCTGGAGGCTGAATATTCTCCTCCAATCTGTACTGCAAGAAGTAGCAGGGAATGGACTAGACCCTTGCTCCTCTGGGTCTGGTCTGCACTCTAACAAGACCCCTCCAGGGGATTTGTACACATGCAAGCATTTAAAAAGCTCTGACCAGATGACCTCTCCTATCCTCACCTCCTCCTCAGCTCTCCAATGCCCCGTAAGCTCCCTGTAATGACTCAGAGTGAACCACCCTGGACAGCAGAGGACAAAGAAAGGGAGGAGGTTGAGAGGGAACGCACAGTCCCCAAAGGTCAAGAGGAAGAGGCAGGGGAGTGAAGGAGGTGGGCTGAGGGCTCCTCCAGCCCTGCAGACTGGCTGACAGCCAGCTCTGGTCCAGGGTAGGGGCCCGGCGCCCTGGCATGGTAGGACTCAACCCTGGACACACTAAACTCCAAGGCTGATTTGGGAAGTGGCTCCTGCAGGAGGTATGTGCGGGCTTAGGGGATGGGCAGAGAGGGCAAGGAGGTGGCCGGAGAAACAAATAGGCCATAGAGAGCCAGGGCATGAGGAGGTGGAGAGAAGGGAGGTGAGTCCAGGTCGACACACAAAGAGTCAAGGAAAGGGAGGGATGAAGAAAGTGGTGAAGGTGGAAGGAGAGAGAGTCAGGGAAAGGCATATAGAAAGAAAGAGAGAAATGGAGAGAGAGAGAGAGAGAAAGAGAGAGAGAAAGAGAGAAACACCCAGAGACTGGGAGAGACAGAGTAAGAGCAGACAGAAGATCAAGGGTAAACAATTCAGAGGTGGGCCCACAGACACAAGGAGAGGCCAGGGATAAAAGGGCCAGGTGTGATGGAGAGTCAGATGCCACAGTGGGACAGAGGCAGGGAGCTGGAGCAGGAGGAAGGACCCCCAAGCTAGAGGGAGGCAGGTGCAGAGAGAGGCTTGAGAGCTCAGAGGAGGACACACAGACTCTACTCTGCCAGCAGATAAACCCAAGGTCAAACTCCAGTCCCATGTCCTCCCCATTCAAGGGAGCAGGAATAGCAGGAAGATTCCTTTCTCCCCCAACATAGTGAGTGACCTGCCACAGCCAGATTCACTCCAAGCTCCCTCCAGCCCCTTCTACTCCCAGCTCAGGTGTCCACCCAGGGCCAAGGGAGCTGCCCGGGGCCTGAACCCCAGATGCCCTGGCCTCCCAGCATGGCGGTGGTTGGTCCCACAGCCCCTAGAGCCTGGGGTGAGAAGTCCTGCCCTTTTGCCAAGTGTTTTCCTTTAGTTCCAGATGCCACCCTGACAGGTGCTCCCTTGTGATTAATTAGATCTGGGACCAGCTCCTCCTCCCCAAGCCAGAGCTGGTGGTGGGTGGGCAGTACAAGGGACTGAGCTTTCCATGGTACCCTCCTGGTCCCTCCCTCTCCCTGGCCCTCCTCCACCCACCAGGAGCAGAGACCCCTCCTCACACCTTCAATGAGCCAGTTGTCTTATGGCTGACTTTTCCTTCAAGCTTGAGTTTCCCTGCCTCTGTGATGGTGCTAACGACCCTGCTGCCATGGTTGGGAGGCTGTCTCAAAGTGCCCAGAGCTCCTTGGAACAAAGCAGAGAGGCTGCTGGGGACCTCTGGGGAGCTACACACAGCTCTGATACCAGATTCACTAATGGTGGGCATGAGGGCACAGAGACCAACCCTTCCTCCTTCAGTGTTGGAAACACACGGGCTTGAGCAACTTGAAAGCCTTCTGCAGAGTGGCAAAGGAGAAGACCACAAATAGCTCAAGCAGAGCCAGGATTAGGGGCCTTGGTTGGCTTGGGGGACTGCTGTCAAAATCAGGGGCCACCACTGGAGTTAGAATTGGTCGTGTTGAATTGGACAGTAGCAACCAAGTTGGAGGCAATGGTTACCAGCTGTGTGACCTTCAGCAAGTGACTTGACCTCTCTGAACCTTGGTTTCCTCATTATAAACTGTGGAGGACACAGAGCTGTACCTACTTCCCAGGGTGGTTGTGGGGAGTAAATGGATTAACACACTGGAATGCTACCTGGCACGGAGTCCGCTTTAAAGAAATATTAGCTATTTATAATGGCTGAAATGATGAATGGCTGAACTCAGAAATGGGGTCAGCACTGGGGGCACCGGCTGGAGATGGGGTGTGTACTGTGCAGGATGGGGCTGGGACTTCAATCCGGTTCCTTTCCCCACTTCTCCCCACCCCTTCCCGAATAACCCATGGCATCGCCTTCCCAGCCAGTAGCGCTAGTGAAAAATCTGCTATCTCCTCCTGCATCTCTCCTGGCCCGGGGACTGAAATGAGACAACCATCTCTCTGCTGCTGTCCCCAGCTCTTGTTTGTTTGGTACGTAGATGCCGTGGGCACGTTTTTGCTAATTTTGTGGCTGCCTTTATCAAATGGGGATTCACGAGCGCTTTATCCTCGATAAGTGGATTAGTCGGTGAGCTAAACAAGAAGGTGTGGGACGCGGGGGCTGCTCCGGAGAAGATATTTGTTTCGTGAAGAATGGAGCCTGCGTTCCCTGCCCTGTGCAGGGCGAGGCAGCAGGGCGTCGGAGTAGCTGGAAGGGCCGTCTGTGCTCCTTCTCCAGGGACTGGGGGAACCCTAACTGGCAGGAACTTTCTGCAGCATAGCAGGGAGCAGGAGGGAGGCTGGGTCTCAGAGAAAGGGCTCTGGCTCCATCTGGAGAGGGGAAAGCAGAACTCTGAGTTAAATCCAGGTAAATGGGTCCATCTGGGCTCATTTCGAGCTGTGCCACCTCCCTGACCCACAGCTTCCTCCTTCCCATCTCCTGTCTTCATCTTTCCTTTCCTTCTTGCCTCTCACTGCCCTTTCATTTCCTTTTTTCTTCCTTCAAGTCCCTCCAAAGGGCTTGCAGACTTCACAGTCCAGTTGAATAAAACCAAGCTGGCAAGTGAATGGGCCCCCAAAAGTGGCAGCAAAGGGTGAATCTGGCTGAAAACCCTAGAATATCTCCAGCTGCTCCCTTAGCCTCAGAGAGCTCTGAGAAATGGCCAGCAGGTGAATTCAGGGCTTCTCAAACTTCTTCAAAGTACCTCTGATACGCTGGGCATGATGGCTCACGGCTGTAATCCTCGCGCTCTGGGAGGCTGAGATGGGTGGATCACTTGAGCTCAGGAGTTCGAGACCAGCCTGAGCCAGAGTAAGACCTTGTGTCTAAAAATAGCCAGCCAGGCATTGTGGTGGGCACCTGTAGTCCCAGCTACTTGGGAGGCTGAGGCAAGAGGATCTCTTGAGCCCAAGAGTTCGAGGTTGCTGTATGATACCATGGCACTCTAGAGGGGCAAGAAAGTGAGACTCTGTCTCCAAAAAAACCCAAAAAAGCACTCCCAGTAATAGTTGACCATGTTCCCTGCTGAAGGCCCGGGAGGCAGGGAGTAACATAGAGTTTCACGTCTTCAACATGCGTGTGATTTTGCATACAGATGGAGCTGTGTGTGTTGGATCATAGCAGTGCAATAAGTCGTCATTGCATCAGGTGGACGCCTCTGCAGGAAGTGGCGCCATGTTTAGCTTGTGATTTTGCAAGGCACATCATGGCCAACCAGATGTTAGGACTGAGTGGGGAGGCAAATCTGACTCGGATGTTTGATGTCTGGGTGACCAAGAAGGAAGGCAATCACAGACAGAAGCAGGAAATATAGGAGAAGGAGCTGGGTAAGGGGTAGCTCTTTGGAGGTCAAGACCAGGAGGCAGCCACAAGGTGCCCAGGATAGAGGTCAGGGCTGAAATGTGGATTTCAGAGACAGCTCTGTGCTGAGACCCAGAGGTGGGATAAGATGCACAGGGAGGGCCAGGCGTAATGGCTCATGCCTGTAATCCTAGCACTCTGGGAGGCTAAGGCAGGTAGATTGCCCAGAGCTCAGAGGTTTGAGACCTGAGCCAGAGCCTGAGCCAGAGTGAGACCCCATCTCTTAAAAAAAATAATAAAAATAAATAAAAATAAAAGATGCGCAGTAAGAAAAGAAAGAGTCTGGAGAAAGCTTGGCCCAATTGTTCCCCCACAACTTGATAAGACCATGGTGGTGGGAGTGGGACCCAAATGTTTTCTTTTTCCCTTCCATTTTTGATGTCGGTAGCCATGGTCTTGTCCTCCCTGTTCTGTTCTGCAGCAAGAGTGTGGCTGAGGGGGTGAGGGGGAGCAGAGACTCTAAGAAGGACAGGAAAGACTGGAGCAGAGCATTCGGGTCCCCAGCTGGTCCTTAGCAGCGTCTGTTCTCCCCGAGCTGCCTCCAGCTGAGTGTGATTTTGCTATTTATTTACATGTAATTATTGCTATGAGGTGCAGATATTAACGCTGTCAAGAGCAATTTGCTCTGACATTTTTCACTCGCTCAGTGTCCCCACCACTCTCGATGGGGCCCAGGGCTCTCCCGGCTCTGGCCATTGCGCACTCGGTGGCCTGGCCGGGAACTACCCAGCCGGCAAGGAGTGGCGTCAGCGAGCTCACCCGGCTCCTCTGCAAACTCATTAAGCTTTGAAATTGAATTTGGTCAGGGACAGGGCTGGCTGGGCCCTACTGCACTGCTGCACCAGCCTAAACTGGCTCAAGGCCTCCCTCCTCTGCCTTCCACAGAGGCAAATGAGCAGAGGCTGAGTTTGCTGGGGCACAGGCTGGTGGCAGAGGCTGCTGGGTAAGGCAGGGGACAGTCACTGTCAGAGAGGCAGGATGCACCACTCTGGGCATAACCCCAGCTGGCCACAGCGTGGGGGAGGACATGGCAACTCAAACTCTCACTGCCCCATTACCTGGTCACTCACTACACAAGAAAACCAGGTGGCCCTCACTTTGGTGGACACTGTTGCGAATGACAGCTGTACCCACTTAACAAAGAGCTATTCCTATGGATCTAGTGAAGCGTCTTCATCATCCCACGGAGGATAGTACCACAGGGGTGGGAAGAAGTACTGAGCTGGCCCTGCAGCAAGGCCCTTAGATAGATGCTAGAAAGAGAATCAACTTTCAAATCCCGGCCCTGCCACTTACTGTGTAGCCCTGCGCAAATTATTTAGCTTCCTAATTTATAATTATTATGATCATTATTTGAAGAGCCTCAGTTTCCCAATCTTTAAAATGGAACAGCCACTTTTCGTTATACCCACATTTCATTGATCCTTGACTCAAAGATGACCTGACGTTGTTGGCCCATTCATGATCTCATCAGAAGGTGTCAGCAAAAGCTTTCACACAGCTGTGCAGTCACATAGCCATAGTGAGGTCCTGACAAGTGTCACATCCATTCTGATTTCAGGAAGATCAAAATGTACATATTCAAACTGATGTCCTTCTGAGGCTGTGGGGAGGGGTGGCTGGTGGCGCTCCTTGCATGGAGTAGCTGCCTGGCACATAGCAGTCACTTAGCAACTGAAGCCTATGATCATTTTTTTTTCATGGGAGCCCCTCTATAACCAGGGTCTATTTTATCTTTATTTATTTATTTATTTTTGAAACAGAGTCTCTCTCTGTCACCCTGGGTAGAGTGCCCTGGCATCATAGCTCACAGCAACCTCAGACTTTTGGGGTTGAGCAATCCTCTTGCCTCAGCCTCCCAAGTAGCTGGGACTACAGGTGCCTGCCACAACGCCCGGCTATTTTTAGAGATGAGATCTCACTCTTGCTCAGGTCTCAAACTCCTGAGCTCAAGCAAGCCATCTATCCCAGCCTCCCAGAGTGACGGGATTACAGGCGTGAACCACCACGTCCAGCCCAGGGGCTATTTTACAAATCAGGAAACTGAGGCTCACACCTTCATTCATTCTGCTACAAGAACCTTGCTCCTGGGAGTGGGCCAGCAGGACCTAAGCTATCTCAGCTGAGTCCTTAACACATTGTGATACGTGCCAGCTTGTCTGCCCAGGTACTAATGAGGCCTCCCTGCCCCCACTCAGTCCCTGCCACAGCCAATCTACATCCTCGTCCCTACCAATTACCAAGAAGGAGCCCCCTACGCCAGGGGGGCCTGAGAGCCCAGACCGTAGTCAAGGACCCCGCTCCCAAACCCTCCCCCTTCTCCCCTCAGCTCAGCCAATTAGGCCTCTGACACCTGGAGCCACTGACAAACTGTTTCTGTCACTTGCTCTCTGTCTTTCATTAGGGCCGCGGAGAAGGGGGAGCGGGGCAGGGAGGGGGAGGAGATGGGATCTTTCATGCTTAGTAAGGCCAGATACATTAATTACAAAACGGCCATTTGCCGCGTGAAAGTGTGCTAATTAAATTTATGCAATCATTATCTTTAAATAGTCATATCTTTCCCGGCGATCGGCCCCTTCTCCCCCAACCCCACCGCCACTCTGAGCAGTTGCTGTAATCCCTCGCTGCCATTTATCGCACCATCAGAGATGGTTTCTGGATCCCACTGAGCCTTGGCAGCACCAGCAATGGCCGTGGGCTTGGGGCCCTCGGACCTGTCCTGGCACTGACACCTTCAGACTCAGGCCAACCTAAGAATTCACCTAGGGAGCGGGGCCAAAGCCTCCATCCCATGTTTCTAGATATTTCTCCATGTTTCTAGATACTTGGAAGTTGACATCTCGCAGCTGAAAATTGGAAATAGATTTGTGTATGGATGTGTGTGCAAACATCTTGTAGATCAAAATTGGAAATAGATGCGTGAATGTGTGTAAGTCTTTGACTTCTTAGGTAATGAGTGGAAAGCCAGTCTGCTCCTCCCTCCACTCCCACCCCACCTCCAAACAGCCCTTATCCAAAGTCGCCAAGGACCTCTGGGTGGGGGGGGGGACTGTGTGAAATCTATTGGGTTGGAAGGGGCTAGACTCCTCAATTTATTCTTTTTATTCAGCCAGCTCTATTCCAGGCCCTCTGCTGGGGACAGAAAGATAAATTCATTCATTCGTTTGTTTGTGAATTTGCTCACTCAGCCAATGTTTGTTGGACATTGTTGGACCATGTACCAGGCACTGGGAATGAGGTCCCACGTCAGCCCCTCAGCAGCTCATGGACAAATCCAGACAGGTTGGGGCCTTGAGAGCACCAGAGACAAAGCAGGATCATTCTGTACCCAGGAGCATGGAGCCTTAGTAGGACTGGAAGCTCCGCCTGGGTAAGGCTGGGACACAGGGATGGCACAGCCTCTTTACACTCATCCGCTCCACACACCTGAAGGTTCCTACCAAAGTCTCAACTGAAGCCCTTCGGCTCCTGTCACACATTTCTCCCTCCCTGCCCCAGCTTTCCTCTTCAGTCAGGTAGAATCTGCCTCGGGAGTCTTTCTGAGCCTGATATGTTAAGCCGGTATAAGAATCTGACAGTGGGTAGCCCCTGCCCTGGGCAGAGATGGTGGACTAATACCCGGAGTTCACTACGTACCATCTGGGCTTCGGAGGTCCCCGAGCTGCAGTCTGTGCTCTAGGTGAGGGGCAAACAGGACACACACTTCACACACAAATGCAATACTCACACACATACACGGAATAGTCCTATGTGCACACGCAAATACACACGAGCACACATACGGAACTCATGCACGCACAAATTCTAACACATGCGCGTACAATACTCCCATGCATGCGTAGTACACCTGTACACACAGGTACACACCACACTCACACATCACACATACAAAACTCTCACACAGAGCTCCCATGTACATAAGCCTGCACGCACACACAATACTCACGCAGGTACACACACACCAAGTTCATGTTCAGTGAATGAATGACCCCGGGTCATCGACTGCAAATGGAGACCACAGCCAAGCACGAGGCAAGAACGTTAGACTAGAAGTCAGGGGTCAAGGGTTCTTGCCCCAGTCTTGCCACTGGTCTTCTAGGTGATTCTGAGTGAGCCTCTAAGCCTCAGTTTCCTCATCTGTAAAACAGAGTAACAGGCTTCCTAGAGTAGCTCTAGGTGTGTAAACTGTAAGGAGCGGGACATGTACATGAGAATGGCAGCTGCTAGTTCATGGAAGGCTGGGGGTGACAAATAAGAGGGGACCAGAAGTGGAAGGTTGGGGTGGGGGAGGGGAGGGGAGCCTGCTGGTTGGTGCAGGGTTGTGGTATGGAGGAGAGTGGGATCTGAGGCCATAAGCAGGGAAGGAAGAAGAAGCGGGAGGCAGAGGACAGGAAGACCTGCAGGAAATCTTGTTTGGAAGCTCCAAAGTCAGCACCCGAAGCCCATCACTGCTGTCCACAGGGGGCAGGGAGAGGGGAGGGGTCCAGATCCTCTTAGCAGAGAATTGAGAGCAAGAGAGGGGGAGCGCCAGGGTGGCCAGCTGCCTGGGTGGGTGATTTCTTGCTTGAACTAATCCCAGCGTGGGGCTGGGGACAGGCAGTGGAGGCTGGAGGAAGGTGGAGGTGGGCACACACCTTCGCAGAGGTAGGGGCCCCGTTAGGGGTGTGTGTGTGTGTGTGTCTGTGGCCCAGTAGTGTGTGTACACGCAGTTTGTCATGGATAGCATTCCTTGTGCATTCTTTTTCTTTTGTAGAGACAGAGTCTCACTCTATCATCCTCGGTAGAGTGCCGTGGTGTCACACAGCTCACAGCAACCTCCAACTCCTGGGCTTAGGCGATTCTCTTGCCTCAGCCTCCCGAGTAGCTGGGACGACAGGCACCCGCCACAATGCCCGGCTTTTTTTTTTTTTTTTTTGGTTTGCAGTTCAGCCGAGGTCAGGCTTGAACCCGCCACTTTCGGCATATGGGGCCGGCGCCCTACTCGCTGAGCCATAGGCACCGCCCACCTTGTGCATTCTTATTGGCCTATCTGCATAGCAGGTGTGCATGCCCGTCTGAGCATCCATATGGTTTAGTGTCCGTCCACGTCCACCCACAAGTGTGGCTGTGCAGTTGAGTTATGTGCATGTAACAGTAATAGTGATGATTTGAGAGCTGTGGTGCTCAAACTTGGCTGCCCATTAGAAACACCTGGGAGCTTTGAAAATGGTGGCCCTCTCCTTCCCCCCACCAGACCCCCAGGTGACTCTTGTAAATAGCTGAGTTAGAGAGCCAGGGATGTTGCAGAAAAACCCAGTGGAGCAGTCCTGTTCCTCTTCCCAGCCCTCAGCCTGCCCTGGTAGAGCCTGCCTGGCCACGGAGTTGAACTGCAGATCCCAGACCCTAAGGAACCAGGCAGGCTGTTGTGAGTGGGGCTGCTCCAGGTCATCCCTCAGCTGGGGACGGTTCTTGGTCCATAAAAACATGTTTCATGCAGCTCAGACAAGCACTGTCTTCCCTTCCTGGCAAACTGTGCTCTGACTATGGGAACAGATTGCCCCCCAAATATGCCCTCTGTGAAGTCAAGGGGATGAATTAGCAGGACGGTGAGCCTGGGCTTGGACATAAACATTCTCTGTGTGCTAAGCCAGCGGGTTAGCTGGAGTTTGGCTCCAAAAGGTATTGGGGTGTGAGAGAGAGTGGCAGTCAGTCGCAGGTGGCCTACACCACCATTGCTTTGCTGTGAGACTTGTGCAGTCACCCCTCTTTGAGCCTCAGTTTCCCCATCTGTGAAAATGCAGCAATCTCCAAGCTGCCTCCCAGGCATCGCGTGTATATTTAGGTGTGTTTACATATAAGTGTGTGCATGTGTACTTCCATATGGGGTTTTAATTAAAAGCTGTCTGTGGATCCGGATAAGGCGTTTTCAGTTCTCTCATTGTCCTGGCTTTGGGTGTATGTCCCGTGGAGTGTGGGGTGGCAGCTCTGTTGTGGCAGGATGTGGATTCTAGGCAGGGCTGGCTTTAGGCTGGGACACTTCACAAGTTTGCCAGGAGGGCCTGATGTCCTTTGATGCCATCCCCTTTCTATAAATGGGCACATTCAGGCCAGAGTGGGGTGTGACTTGTGAAAGTGACGCACACCTGACTTCCTTTCTGGTGGGCAGGCCCCAGCTTCTGTGTGGGCACATGTTCTGCATTCAGAAAGCACCTACTGGGTGTCAGCCCCCATGGGAGAAAAGATTTAAAAAGATGCCACCCCTGACCAGGAGGACATTCCCTGAGTCTGCTGTCCAGCGACCATTTCAACTATTTCCAGGCCAGGTCCCTGTGCCCCTCCTTCAACCCACCTCCCCTCTTCTAATCTAGGTGGAAGAGGTGTAGGGAGGGGATTGAGGAAGGAGAGAAGGAGGGCTGGCATTTACTAGGAACAAATAATGCACCAAGCACTGTCTTTAACACCCCACATGCATTTACTCATTTAATCGTCAGGACTCTATAGGTGGCTACTATCATCATTCCCCTTATACAGATGAGAAAACTGAGGCATAGGGAGGTTAAAGAGATCGCCCAGGGCCACAGTCAGCCCAGCGCACAGATGCTAAGGCAGATATTGAGGCCTCCATGCTGCAGGGAAACCCACTCTGAGCCCTGGCCAGCAAAACTGTGGTTCCTCGGGAGCTTCAGGGTGCCCTGGCCTGACAGTCAGAGGTTGGGCTCTGTGACCTGATTCCAGGCCCTGTCCTACATCCCAGGTTACCCCCATCCACACGTCCTGACCTCTGGTCTCTGTCCCCTGCCTCCCTCTCCCCTCTGCACCCTGCTGCGCCCCCCACCACCATAGACCCTGCCACAGAGCCTGATGATGGTGATCGCCCCTTCTAATTGCAGCCGTGCTCCCAAAGCCACATTCGGTTATCACAGAGGGTGCAGATCTTGCAGCTCAGCCTCCTCGGTCCCAGGCCCTCGGGGCCAGCTCAGGAATGGAGGGAATTAATTACATTTTTCCCATCCCCTTCTTTTAAAGTAGGGGAGCGCAACTGGCACGTCCCCGGGGAGGGGGCAGCAAGCAGAAGCTGTGGAAGGGGGGGCCCCCACCCCTAAACCAGCAAGCCTCTCCCCAGCGGGCGGAAGGGAGGGTGAGCTGGCCCTTATTGATTTAGTCTGGTGGAGGCTGGGACTGATTTGGAGCAGAGAGAGAGGAAGGGACTGGGGGCTGAGTGGGGTGTGGGGAAGGAGAGGAGAGGAAGGGGTGGCTGTCAGTCAGCCTGACGGACAGCCCTGAGATTTGCCTTCAGATAAAACCTTACAGATGTGGAGGTCGGTATTGATTTTGAGTTAGTAACGGTAACGTACCAAGAAGTAATACATTAGTGAAAGCAAGGTCACCGGGAAAAAGTAAAACCCACCCGGGGAGAGGTCTTTGCATTCTTGAGGCGGGGTGGATTACCGCATCAGACCAGGACTTCCTCAAGTTCAAAAGTTTGCAGGCCTCAGACCTCAGCTGGGCCCCTTACTGCAGAAATGCTTCCTGCTTCTGCGGGCAAAGAGGGACCCCCAGAAGTCCCCAGGGAAGCCAGAGGCTACTGAGGGCCACTGGGCCCCAGGGCTCTGCACAGTGGGATTGCCCCGGCTCTCTCTGCCCTCCCCAGCGCAGCCTGCTGCAGGGAAGAGCACAGCAAGGGGGGCTGGGAGACCCGGGTGCACATCCGAGCTCTGCCACTTAGCAGCTGTGTGAGTTCAGGTGAGACTTTCACTTCCTGGTGCCTTGGTTTCCCCATCTGCAGAATGGGGGTAGTGATAGCCCATTTGCTCGTGGTGTCAGTGAGGTGACCCGTGTAACTCAGAGCTGTGGGATTCATCAGCAAGTGTCCTCCCTCCTGACTCTCTCCAGTTGGAGACAGGGGGCTGGGTGAAATGGAAGCCCTTTGATCCACAGGCCTCCAGGGGCTCTGGGAGAGAGCAGCTGATGCTGCCCATCCCCCGTTCACACCTACCCCAGATGTGGATTTGATTTGCTGTTCCAGGGCAAATCCCATTGAGGAAATCTCATTACAGTAAAAGCTCCCTAGGCCCTGAGCCGTTTCTGAGCTGTCTGTTAACTGCCAAGGGTCCAAAGCCTCCTGAGACACTGGCTACCGCACAAGCCCCTTCCAGAAAGGACCACTGAGGCCTCGTAGCTCCTGGGGTCTTTGCTGTTGACTTTGACCTTCTTGTTATTCTTTAAACCTGTGGGCATGAAGCCAGCTCCATCCCAGGCACCTCTGGGCCAAAAGCTCTTCTGTCAAGTCTTCCCAGGGAGTTGGACTGTTCTTTTTGGTCTTGCTGGGTACCATCTCCTTGAGGAGGGCTTGCCTAACTACCCAACATTCCCCCTGATTTTTCCTCCGTAGGATTCATCAGTATTGGAAATTCTATCGTTTCCTTGCTGACTTGTTTGTTGTCAGCTTCCTTCGCTAGGCTGACAGCTCCACGAAGGCACAGGATGGGTGTTGTTCATTGCTGTGCCCCCAGCGCCTGGCTCAGAGTCTGGCACATAATAGGTACTTAATAAAAGTTTGTTAAATGAGGCTCGGCACCGATAGCTCAGGGTCTAGGATGCCAGCCACATATGCCAGAGCTGGCAGGTTTGAACCTTAGCCCCGGCCTGCCAAACAACAATGACAACTACAACCAAAAAATAGCCGGCCGTTGTGGCGGGCACCTGTAGTCCCAGCTACTCGGGAGGCTGAGACAAGAGAATAGCTTAATCCCAAGAGTCTGAGGTTGCTGTGAGTTGTGACACCACGGCACAGCACTCTACCGAGTGTGACGTAATGAGACTGTGTCAAAGAAAAAAAAAAGTTTGTTAAATGAATATTTGTGCATTCAGCAGAACCTTTCTGAGCTCAGAGTATGTAGCAGGCACAGTGTAGGCACTGGGGCTACAAAGCTCTGTCCATTCTTTCCTCAAAGAACCCACAGTCCAGCCCTATTTCCAGCCTGCATGTAGTAGCACCGTATGAAATGTTTGTTGAATGAATAAGTGAATGAAAGCAGGATTGCTTTAGCAAACAGCACATTGTTTAGTAGACCTGGGGGAGAAAGTGCAAGGTAGGAAGGGGAGGTGGGAGGGTTTAGGATGAGGAGGGAGAGATGGGGTCACAAGAAGCCTTTGCTGGGAGGTTTTGAGCAGCCACTGGGAGGTTCTTGAGTGCTATGTCAGTCTTGGTGGCATTTCTGTGTGGGTCTCCGTCCACAGGATGAGAACCAGGTCTGTGTCCAGCTCTCACTGTCCCAAGAACCCTTGTCCTCTCCGTAAGTGCTCCCCCATTTGGGCTGTGCACTCTGGGGTTTTACATGTTGGGGGAGGACCAAACTGGGGTCTCACCAGGGCTGGCAGACCCTCCCAGGAGCCTCCTACCCCCACACACTTGTCCTGAAGAAAGGGAACTGGGTCCTGGGTCTTCTCTGAACCTAAAGCCTATTCTTGGGACCCTCCTCTTTGAGGGGGAAGTGGGGTTCATGTTTGTGTGGGATAGGAATGGGATGGGTCTCAACTGGGAGCCTGACAGACAACCTGGGAAAGAATCGGTGTTCCAGCCCCAGGAACATGAGGTTCCTGAGTGTGCCCTGGGATCCTATGTCCCCCACCCCAGCAATTGCCAGTACAGTGGAGTCGGGTGCCCTCACACCCAGCCCCAGCACCTGCTGCTGGCCCTGCTGTGACGGAGACCTGGAGACCTTCCTCCCTAAACAGCGCCATTGGCCAAACTAATCCGGGCCCTGTGCGGCCTAGCCACCTCCTCCCCACACCTTGCAAACCCATCCCGGTGTGTCTCTGCCATCTTCATGGGGTCGACACACCATTATGTCCCACCTAAATCCTGCCGGCTGCAGTGGAGATGAGGAACAGAAAATGGGAAGCCCAGCTGCCGACCCCTGGACTCCAGGTCCACAAGGGGGCCCGGAAAGGGAAAGGACTGGAGGAAGTGTGCTGGGAACGTGGAGGGAAAAATCAGGCAGAGACTGTGCTCAAAGTGAGGGGCCCTACCCCACTTGCCCCCCACCCGCAGTCTGCTGCTAGTCCCTGGGGTGAGAGCTCTAAAGGTGTCTGATACCTAAGCTCAGCCTTGATTGAGTGACAATCTTGACATTTCACAGGTCAGCCAGGGTCAGGTGGACTGGGCTCTGCCCTGCTCGCATGTAGACCTGCTGGGAGATCTGGGGAAGCCGCAGCCTTTAAGGGCCTCAGTTTTTCCATCTGAGGAATGGACATCCTAGCTCTGCCCCATGCTTCTCTGAAGGGTTTTGCATTGGGAGGGTCAAATGAGTTAGCAGCTAAGGGACACCCTCGCAGGTTACACAGCTAGTAAGTGGAGGTGCTTGGTGTCAGTCCCTGGCCCAGGCAATCCACATCCATGCCCACAGCCACCACCCTGCTCCTATGCCTACGTCAGGAACAAATCAAATGGAAAGGCAAAATTCTTCCGAAAGTGTCTAGTCTGCCACAAGATACCACTCGAATGCCCGAAGCCAATTTTCTCCCTGCAGGAGGGTAAGTCGCAGTGGTGTGCCCAGTGGGGACTGCCACACGGTCCTGAAGCTCGGGGCTGGGGAGATCACCAGCAAAACTTCCCCAATCTCACACTCAGCTCTTCCTCCCATAAAGTGTAACGTACATAAGAGGTCAGCAGGCTCCTGGGCTCTGCAGGGCCAGCCTCTCCCTCTTGCCCTTTCCCTGCTCTCCACTGGGGAGCTGGACAGCAGGTGCCACCTCTCCCAGAAGCTGTCCTGGACCACCAGGCTGGCTGAGTCCCCTCTTCTGGGATCCCACTGATACATAGACAAGATGCCTCTATCAGGGCTCCCTCTCCCAGTGGTCTTTGCTGATTGCTGCCCCATCCAGACCCAGGCCTTCTCCTCTCCCATCGTCCCTACACCTAGGGGATCATGGCTCTCTCTCCTTGGAAGTCCCAGGACCCTCCAGCCCTCACCCTGGGGGCCAGAATCAACATCCCTGCATGTTTGTTGAATGAATAAGTGAAGCCCCCAGTACCAGGTTCTTTGAGCTGAGTTTTTAAGAGACAAACCTCACCCTGTCAGTCTGAGTCAGAATCAAAGAAAGCTACCTGGGAGGCTATACGAAAGTACTGGCGTGTACTTTGGTGTTGTAGGGGCAGAAAGATTGAAGTCCAGAGAAGCCGAGAGTGGAGCAGGCCTAGCAAAGGAATGGGGGCGAAGCCAGACCGGTTGCAGTCCTGCTGTGATGTGTGTGTTGGAAGATGGCGCCCTCCCTGTCTGATGGGGGAGGCACAGTTCTCTGATCTAGGAGAGCTGCCTGACTGATGGGAGAGGCACGGTTAACTAGTTAGTTCACGCAAGTGTTCATTCATGCGTGCACTGTGCATTTATTCATTCAGAAAACAAGCCCAGGGTGCTCCTCAGAGCCAGCCCTGGGGATAGAGAGGTGGGAAAGGCCCCACTGTGCCCCTTGAGTTGGGGGCGGCTCCCTGGGTCAGGACTGGAGCGAGAGAAACACTGAAGACCAGTAACCACTCACACACGGGGTATGCAGACCGGGGAAACTGAGGAGCTCAGAGCTGCAGGGACGTCAAGAGAACGCCAGGGCCAGCCAGGTGCAGTCCCCACATGCGTTTGTGTCCTCGGGCCTGTCCTCCGGGACAGCACTGATGGTCTCTCCCCTGCAGGTGATGAGCATCTTGAGCAACCCCAGCGCGGTGGCCCCACAGCCGCAGGCCGACTTCTCCATCTCCCCGCTGCACGGTGGCCTGGACTCGGCCACCTCCATCTCGGCCAGCTGCAGCCAGCGGGCTGACTCCATCAAGCCGGGGGACAGCCTGCCCACCTCCCAGTCCTATTGCCCGCCCACCTACAGCACCACCGGCTACAGTGTGGACCCCGTGGCTGGCTATCAGTACGGCCAGTACAGCCAGAGTGAGTGCCCAGTACCCTGCACCCAGGGTCCCTACCCCTGCTCCCCCCACATGGGCCTCTTGTTGATTTGTAGAGACCTACAAAGTGGTATTGTGGTGGGGGTGTCCATTTCACAGATGGGGATATTGAGGTCCAGCAAGGAGGAAGAATTGACCTAAAATAATAGTGAACTGGACATCAAACCCAGCTCGTCTCCTAGCCATGACCCCGTCTTTGCATTCAGACTCCAATAGAAACATAATATAATCCAAAAATGCCGTTTAACATTTTCTAGCAACCACATTTTAAAACTAAGAAGAAACACTTGGAATTCTATTTACTGACATATTTTATTTAATCCAGTATGTCCAAAAGATTCTCATTTCAACATACCATCCATGGACAATTATTAATGAGACATTTTACATTCTCTTTTTTTTATACTGTACTTTTGATATCTACAGGGTGTCCCAAAGGTCACTCCTAAAATTGCCATACACGGGAAAAATGGCAAATTATAGCTAAGTGTACCTTTATTTATAAAATATTCATTATAAAACTTTACAAAGAGGTAACCAACACATAGAGAATATTCTGTAAATATTTTATAAAATTCTGTAACAAATATTTGTAAATAAAGGTATACTCAGCTGCTATTTCCCATTTTTCCTACGTATGGCAACTTTAGGAACAATTCTGGGGACACCCTGTAGTGTATTTCACACTTAACAGCCCATTTTAATTCAGACACTAGGCTTTCACTGGAAATGCTCCAACTGTATTTGAATGTCATAAAATTTACAAATGAAAAAGTACATATAAACACCCAAGTTGTTCCAAAAAGGCTTGAACATTTTCCCAACCACTAAATAAAGCGGAGATCATTTTTAAACTGTAAATTAGATAAAATCAAATCAACATTTGGGATCCAGTTCTCTGATCTCCTGAACCACAGTTCAAGCATTCAGTTACTCAGTTGATGGCCACATGTGCTGTTGGCCACTGTGTTGGACAAACCAGCGTGAGACCCTGCTCTGTCCTCCACCCCCACCCTCAGCCTTGCTTTCCCCAAACTCTCTGATGGTCTATCACCCACCCCAGCTGTCACCTCTTTGGCACTTTGCCTTGGGGTGGGGACAGCAGAACCTCAGACCAAAAACTAGAAAAGGCAGGCCTGGTCATGACCTCCAGCCGCCTGACAGGGCCAGCAGCAGGGCAGGCCAAGACACGACAGAGATCCAGAGGTCACCAGGTTCCCCTCCTGCCCCACCTCCCTGCAAAAGCCTCACCTGCTGGTGTCAAACTAATCAGAAGGGCGTATGGCCAGAGGTTGAGGCCCCAAAGCCCAAGGGCGTCCTTTCCCTTAGCCGCCACCCTGGCCCAGCCTCACTGACCTCTGCTTCCTGCCCACCCCCAACCACTCCTTCTCACAATGACCTTGGCCTCCACTGCTAAATGAAGGCCAGCTGTGTCAGCCTCGACCTCCCCACTGTGTTCGCAGACCCTTCCTGTGTATGTGCATGTTTGTGTACATGTACTACATATATGTGTGTGCGCTTGTGAATACATGTATCAGGGATGTGTTATGATTGGCGTGTGTCTGTGCATGCATTGTGCACATGAGATGCACCTGAGTGTGTCAGCATCCCTGGGTTACGGCACGCATCTTTGCATATAGGTAAGTACATGTAAGTGAGCACATGTGGGTCTGTGTATGTATGACCGCTCACATGTGTGCCTACAAACAAGCACATTGTGCACACATGATATGTGTGTGTGTGTGTGAACACTCATGTGTAGGCATAGGTGACTATTTGTGTCTATAATATACATACCAGTTTAAATGTGCATCCAGGTGTGGACATGTGGATGGGGATGTCTGTGTGTGTGCTTGTGTGTGTGGCATATGTCATGCGTGGACATGTCTGATTAACATGTGTGCGAGTGTGCAAATAAGTGTGGCTGTCTGTGCAGTGTGCAGACATGTGTTCAGGCACGTACATATCCTTAAGTGTGTGTGTGAGATTGTGTTTGGAGGACACATGAGGACACGTGTACTACGTGTGCACTGTATAAATAGGGTGTGGGTGGGTTTGTGTATGTGTATAGGTGTGGCTGTGTGAGAATGTGTATGGCTGTACGTCTGGGTGTGTACGTGTGTCTGTATGGACAGCTGTATGTGTGTACTTAGGGGTATGCAATGCCTGTTGGAGAGCAGGGTACATGCACGTTTCTAGAGGGGCCCAGGGCGACCCCCGGGCCCAGCCCGTGTTACCGGGCATGGGGTGAGGCACACATGCTCTTGATAAAGCTTTAGAGCGGCCTCAGCAGCAGCCCCGGCCTGGGGCAGGCGTTAGTCACAGCCAAGCCCGGTGCCCTGCTCCAGGGGTGCCTGCCCCATTCGGAAATAAAATTAACCCCGAAGTCAGCATGGGGGCAGCGGGGGAGGGGATCAAAAGGGAAGGGGCCTGGGAGGCGAGAAAGGAGTGTTTGTTCCCCCTTTGCTTGGGCAAAGCTGACCAGAGCTACCCCGCCCAATTCCATTCTTCCCTTTTCCCTCCTCCTCCTTTCTCTCCCTCCTTCTCCCCTTACTCCCTTTCCAGCTCCAGCTCCAGCCCTGCTACCCTGGCTCCTTGGGGACAGCTCAGAGCTCCTCTTGGACCACATTCTCCAGCTCTCCTCAAAGGAATTCCCAGCACCAAATCCACCCTACAGAGGCTCCTGGGTTGAGCTGGGAAAGATGGGAAACAAAATCTGTTCCTCTGCCACCAGTTAGCTTGGGCAAGACACACTCCTGACTCTCTGAGCCTCAGTCTTCCCATCTGTGAAATGGGGGCCACGGATTAGACTCAGTGGTTTCAGAGTTTTTCCATTGCACCGTTCTGGGGAAGCCCAGGGACACATCATGTTCCCATTGATCACCTGGCCCACATCCATGGGCAACTGAATACAACTATGCTGGGCTGCCCCAGTGAGGGTGCCAGAGAATGCCCATGTCCGCCTGTCACCCCTGCACATCTGTCTGGTGGTGCACGAGTGAGAAAGGGCCCTGGGTGAAATGCATGTTCTTCACCCATGTCATTCTCAAAGCTTTTTGTCCCTAGGTTGCAGATGTAAAAACTAGGCTGAGAGGGAGGTGCCTATGGCTCAAAGGAGTAGGGTGCCGGCCCATATGCTGGAGGTGGTGGGTTCAAACCCAGCCCCAGCCAAAAACTGCAAACAAACAAACAAAAAAACTAGGCTCAGAGAGGCTAAGTAGCTTTCCCAAGTCCCACGGCAGGGTAATGGTGGACTCCAAGTCTCCTAACTTCAAACCACTTGTGTAAGTCACTCAGCAGTGGTACGCACCTAAACCCCCCCCACTGTGGATTCACGCACAGCTTCACACACACCTGCACATGGGCAGGTGCACGGAGAGATGGGTTTATGCAGGAGTGTTCACTAACATGCATGCACACATGGCTTTAAGGTAAATATGTCAATTGTCAGTGATGGAGGAATGCCTGTTTAATGAGCATCTACTGTGACCTGGCATTTCATGGTCATGGCCACCCTGTGCAGTTTGCACAGTTACTCCCATCGAACAGAGGAGGGAATAGCATCTCAGGGAGCCATTGGCCTGAGGTCACCCGGCATATGAATAGCCATACCCGCAACCCCATATCTGGGGATCAGTCTGCAGGTGTGTGTGGAGCAAGTGCACCTGCGGCTCACACTCTTAGACTCCTCCTCCTCTCTCTGGGCCGCCCATCTTCCCAGGCACACCTCTACACTTTTTTTCCTGCTCCGGCCATTGTCCGTCCATCTGTCTGTCTCTCCTCCTTCCTAGAGGGGGTGGGGGCAGGGGGCCAGGGATGGGGCACACGGCAGATTAATATGGCCCTGGTGTTCCCAGAGGCCAGGGCTGTACTAATGATGGGGCTGATAGAACGCAGAAGTGTGAAAAGAATTTTAATAGATCTGACAACTCTAATAAGAATTTGTGTCTAGAAGGGTCCTCCTCTGGGGCTGCAGGCTGATGAGGCTCTGACGGCTGAGATTTGTTTACTGGTTGGCATCGCCGCCACATCTCCTGCCAACTCCCGATTAATCTAATTTGAGACGTTTGGAGCACAGGCTCGGGCAAGAGGCAGAGGAGGGGAGACATGGAGAGACAGAGGAACAGGGAGGGCCGTTGACAGAGGCCATAATGAGAAATGTCACAGCCCTGCCCTCACTGGCCCCTTGGCTCCACCCCAGGGAGCAGCAGGCTCCGTGGCCCATTGGGTGCCCTTGAAGTTGGCTGGGTCATTGGTGAAGTTTAGTTTCTTGTTGTTTCCTTGACCACCTCAATAGGGCCTGGGCAAACACCTACTGTGTGCTGGGTCACAACAGGGTGGCAGCCGGGAGAAGCTGAGGAGGAGGAGACACATGGAGTGGCTAGACCAGTGGGGGTGCATCCACACCGTGCACTGTGCATGGCTCTGGGCCAGCAGTCGTCCTGTGCCTCAGTTTCCACATTCACAGCTAAAGCCTAGGGCTGTTCAAAGAATTAAATGAGATCATGTCTCTCTAGCTCACTGTAAGTACTCAATAAACGAGGACGGCCACTTTGCTGTTGTCATGATTGTCACTCTAAGGCAGGGAAAGGTAGAACCACCATATGACCCACCAATCCCTCTGTGGGGACTGATCCATAGGAAAAGAAATCAGTATCAAAGGGACACCCACACCCATGTTTATTGCAGCACTATTCACATATCCAGGAACCAACCTAAGTGTTGATGGATAAAGAAAGTGTAGTCTATAGGCACTATGGAATACTATTCAGCCATCAAAAAGAATAAAATACTAGCTAGGTGTGGTGGCTCACACCTGGGAGACTGAGGCAGGAGGATTGCTTGACCTCAAGGGTCCAATACCAGCCCGAACAAGAGGAAGACCCCATCTCTACTAAAAATAGAAAAATTACCCAGATGTGGTGGCAGGTGCCTGTAATCCCAGCTACTCAAGAGGCTGTGGCAGAAGCATTGCTTGAACTCAGGCATTTGAGGTTGCTGTGAGCTAGGCTGACACCATGGTACTCTAGCCTGGGCAACAGAGTAAGAATCTGTCTCCAAAAGAAAAAAAAAAAAAGGATAAAATCCTGTCATTTGCAGCAACATGGATAGACAGGGAAGTCATTATGCGAAGTGAAACAAACTAGGCCCAAAAAGATAAATATTGCATATTCTCACTTGTATGGGGGAGCTAAAACAGTCAACCTCAAGGCTGGTTACCAGGGGCTGGGAGGGGGAGGGGCAGGGTGAAGAGAGGTTGGTCAGTGGGTACAAACGTTCAGTTAGTTAGAAGTTATCTGTCCTAATGTTCCACAGCAGAACAGGGTGACTGTAGTGAGCACCAATGTGTTGTGGATTTCTTAGTAGCTGGAAGACAGGACTTGAAATGTTCCTAATATATAGAAAGGATAAATACTCGAGTTGATGAATGCCTCAGATATCAGACTTGATCATTACCCAGTCTGTGCGTGTAGTGAAATATCACATGTACCCCATAAATATGCATAAATATTATGTGCTTTTTAATACTTTTTTTTATTTTTTTGTCTTTGTTTTTGTTTTTTGCAGTTTTTGGCCAGGGCTGGGTTTGAACCCACCACCTCTGGCAGATGGGGCCGGCGCCCTACTCCTTTGAGCCACAGGTGGCGCCCTTTTAATACTTTTTTTTAAGCTAGTGTCCTTACTCCACCCACAGGAATAGCTGTGGTGTCAAAGGATGTTGTAGTGTGGAATAAGGAGAGGAGGCGGCAGCTGACTCAGGGCAAGCGTCGCCTGACTTGGCCATTGCCTGGAGTAGGAAGGGGGACCCATGCAGGATGTGGGGCGTAAAGTACCCTGGGCACTCTAAAGGGCTGTGCTCAGACTAGGGATTATTTATTCTCTAGGAGGCTGCTGGATGACACCTGCAGGGGCGACTGGGAGCTGGCATCAGACTCCACAAAGTATGGGCCATGTGGCCTTTCGAGTTATATTATCTCTCAGGGTCTCAGCTCCACCATCTGCAAAGTGGAGATACCAGTCCTCCCAGCCTCATAGAGTTGTTGTGAGACTTGAATGAAACATGAGCATAAGGTGCTCACAGCATCAGGCACAGAGCAAGCTCCAGGTAGCAGAGATGGTGTGGCCAGGGAATGCCACCGCACTCACCCAGGGGAAGAGGCAGGGTTAAGGCAGGGCAAGGCTGATCAGCGCCACCCCTACTCTACCAGTGGGGAATCTGGAAGCCAAGTGACTTCAGAGGAAGGTTGCAGCCCCAGGGACTCAGCTTAGGCCCTGGGCAGACTTAACTCTCCTCTGAGAGCCTGGTCAGCTGAAAAGCACAGGGTCCAGACACTCCAAAGAGGCCCCAGGGCATTTGCATATCCTTTAAGCATCTAGGGGAACAAGCCCCTGAGCGCTGTGTGCCACCATCTTAAAGAACATTATCTCTTTTGCTCATGGTAACAGCAGCCCTTAGGAGGCTGGAATTTGCTGTCCTTGTTTACAGATAAGGAAGCAGGACCAGAGAGGTAAAGGGATGTGCCCAAAGCCAGGTGAGCAGGGGGTGGCTGGGACTACAAGCCACCTCACTGGCTGTGCATTTCCTTCCAGCCCCCATCAAAGGCCACATTTGCTCACTAAATCCCAAGCCTAGTCCACCACTGCTTTGGAAGCAGTGTGCCAGGCACAGAACTAGGTAACCACCACTTTGTATGCATTTTCTCACTTAACCTTCACAACTCTGCAGCCTCATGCTGTTATTATCCCTATTTTGCAAATGGAGGCTTGTAGAAATGAGATGGTGTGCAGAATTTGAACCTGGCCATTTGAGCTACTAGACAATAGGCCCTCCTCTGGCTCCACAATTGATACTCCGCTTCTTGCCTCCCTAGCCCCACCCTCAGGCCACACCCATCACCTTTTGGCTCCACCCACCTGCCCCAGGCAGCAACCTCCAACTTTAGGGAAGCTACAAAGTTCCCAGGTGACAGAGAGGATGTTGGACCAGACAAGCCTCATAATTTCTAGCGCAGTGCTCGTTCTGTCTTCCTCTCACTTTAGATCCCATGGGCCCCAAGGGGTCAGATTGGCCAAGGCCACAGATCCTGGCTTAGGAGGCAGCATCCCTGTGCCTTAGAAGGCCGTGGCCACATGCCAGTTTTCTGCTGTAACCTCAGATAGGCACAATTAGTACACTCAAGACAGAGCGCATGTACACTCAGGCCAGTGGTCATCCCTGCAATACACATGCACAGAGATGTGTACGTGGCTCAGGTAGAACTTGCCTGTGCACAGTACCTGGATAAGCACCCGCGTTCCCACTAGTCCTCTGTCACAAAGGTGCACACAGCTTGGTTGTATATGTGCCCATGAGCAGGTGCAAGCATTGCTCTAGTGTGAACATTCACATGCATGCCCATTATTACTTCAGGGGGATTCTTGTTGCCATTGTTCACACACACAAGTGTGCACTACGTATGCACACTCACCCTCACTTGTCTGTCTCCTCTGGTTGACCAGAACTGATGGGGCCGTAGGTCTCCATGCCCTGCATATCAGTGTTCTGGCCCCTTCTGCATGGACCCTCACCTGCAGAAGCTGCTTTGGCTTTGGAGCAAGGGTCTAGCTTTGCCCCATCCATGACCCGGGCTCGGATGCAGAAGTGAAAGAAAAGTCTCACCCTTATTCATATCTGGGCTAGTGGGACACAGTCCTCCCCCATAATAGGGATGTGTAGAGAACTTGTTGGAAAGTGGGATTGATTCTTCATGCAACCACATGGATACCTTCTGTTCCTCCTTATAGAACCCATAGACAGCTGGCAAATAATAAGTGTTAAGTACATATTTGCTGAGTGATTGGAGAGGAAGTGAGAGAAAGAGCTTCATGGATGGATAGATGGAAGGCTGGGTAGATGGAAGAATGGGTGGATAGATGCACAGAGCATGGATGGATGGATGGGAGTAAAAGGAAGCATAAACAAAAGAACCTAAATTTCAAAGAGTTTCCCTTTTTCTCCAGCTGCTGTTGATTACCTGGCCAAAAACGTGAGCCTGTCCACTCAGCGGCGCATGAAGCTTGGGGAACATTCTGCTGTGCTGGGACTCCTGCCTGTGGAAACCGGCCAGGCCTACTAGGGCCCCTGGGGCGACTTGCCCCAGCCCAAGTCCCGGTCCAGCCCTTATTGACCCCTGAGCTCCCAGCCTCATCCCTTCATCCCCCTGGGGTCCCAGGAGAGGAGCCCACGCCCTTCTCGTAGCTGACCCTCGGGAGGTGGACAGCCAACCTCTCTCTCACCCTTGGAGCCTGCCCTCCACTCCTTCCCCAGGAGCGTTTCTGGCCAGCTTGTATCCTCCCCCACCAAGTCACTGCTGTGACTTCAGGGCCATCTCAGGCATGGAGATTGAGGCTCACCTGAACAGAGCACCTTGGGCACCCAAAGGAGATGCTGCCTGAGCCAAGGTCCTGGACCCCTTTGGACCTGATTCCAGTGGGTGCCATGGTCAGAGGTGGAGGTGACACCCACCGGCTGCTCTCAGCTGGAAGTGCTGGGAGCCTGCCCTGCTATGTGGGTCTCTGGCTCAGCATCAGATCCACCGCCCCTTCCTCCTCTACACACTGGGACCCTAGCAGAGTAGACCCCGGCCCTGGGGTCTTTCTACGGGAGTCAGCAGGGCAACAGTCTCACCACCACCCAGGAATTCAGAGGACATCAGTATCCTCCCCACACACCTCTGCTGGGTGTAGGGGACTCTAGCCCAGGCAGGAGTGACTGGGAAGACCAGGAAGGGGGTAATCCAGAGGAGCAAGGCCCTGCAGCTGCTGGGCTTGTCAACCATGCACCAGCCCAGGGGACCAGGACCCAACTCGGACACCTGAAAGCAGAAATTGGAGACCGAAGCCCGGGGTCCCACCTTGCCCACCCCATCTGGAGTACGGAGAGCCCACAAAACATCTCAACCTCCTCATTAGCTGGGGGTGGGGAGAGACGGGGAGGGCTTAAGCAGACATGAGTGCAGAGCACCAGGCAGGCCCAAAGGGGCTTTCCTAACAGAACCCCACCGGGCAAGCTTTTGTTACCGGAGGCCTCAGCCCTCTGCTGCGAGCCCATGCCCAGGAGGTTAGATTCCATACAAAACCTCCTGCAGAGACCCACCCCAGCCGGTCCAGGCCCTGTCCTCCAGGAGAGGGCCTCCATCTTCCCATGAGCCCCTGTGAGCTGCCAATGGTGCAGAGAGCTTCCCTTGGAGATTTGGAGGAGGGTTCACTTGTCCCACAGATAAGACTAGAGTTCCCTTGGCATTTTAGTGGAGGCTCAGCACTGTCCCGCCCAGCGTATCATCTTTCAGTGTGGACTCACGCTCAGCCAAGAGGCCTCTGTCTCCTGATCTGGCACAGCTGAGCCAGGGCAGATGTGGCCATTTTTCAAGCCACTCCTGCTGGGCAGAGGAAGATGCTGAAGGTTCCAGAGAAGACAGAAAAGGCACCTTCTCTGGCCGCTCCAGCAGCTTCCTCAAGTTCCATCCTCTGTTAAGAGCTGGGACCCTGGGGGGATGACTCAAACCCTCTCTTGATCACTCCTCTCTTGGAACTTCTCACCACCCTCACTATTTATCAAAGTTATATTCATCTTCGCCATCGCTGTCATTGTGGACCACGCTCTGATCACCATGATCAGGTGCTGCGTACAAGGTACTTGGGATGGGAGACACAGCACCGAATTCACAAACCTTGGACCAAATTGCTTGTCCCCACCTGGCTATAGGAGGCCACCTCTTTGCTCATTCCATGCCTCCTGCCCTCAGCCAACAGTACATTCCTAGAGGAAAGGGCTGCTGCTTTGGGAATCGACCTGAGCACCTCCCTTCTGGGGAGCTGGGCTGTCAAGATGCTGGGACATTTGCCTTCATGGATGTCACTGCCGTGACCAGTGCTCACCTGTTTCTTATCTTCGGACTTGGTAATATCAAGCCTAGGCTGCATCACGATCATGTCTCTGGGTTAGAGGAACCCATAAATAACTGGGGACAAACAGGCTCTTTGGTAGCAGGAGACACACAGGCGCAGACCCATGTGATCACTACAAGTCTGAGCAAGGGTTTCAGCAGGAGCGTCCACCTTGGGAGACCTTTGGTTCTTCAAGCTCTGGACAGAAAGGAGGACAGTGTTGTCCCTGGGTAACTCTGTCCTTGCTTTTGTAGCCATCCCAGAAAAAAGGAGCTCCTCCGGAAGACCAGCCACCGTCTCCATGCACATTCCTTTCCAGTCCTTACCCCTGGAGGCCTGGCTCTGAAAGTGTCTTGAGTCAGGAGCACATGATCTCAGGTGACATCAGAACCACCCAGCCCCACCCCTAGGAGGTGACATTCCAATGCTAGGACCAATCCCAAATATTTCCCCTCTGGTGAAACGGAACCAAGACCTACTGGGAACAAACCAAATGATTTCTCTTTACCCTAACACCTTTGAAGTTCTCCCAAGCCACCATCTTGATAGAAAATGGGACTTACTCCCCGAGGGGTCACCCCCCACCCTCAAAGAGAAGCCCTTGATCCCAACAGATTTTCCCTAAAATCCTACGTATTAACACATCTAGCCAACTCGGTCTATAAAACTCAGCCTTGTGTTGGCAGCTTTCAACTTCACCAGAGAGATGACATTGGCCAAGAGGCACATGGCCTCAATCTCTTGGGGGCTGACCGCAGGGCAGTCTGAGAAAGAAGGCCCGAATGCCAGTGGCCAGGCCAGCCCAGAAACAACCCCATCCATCCCTGTAAATAGAGTCCATAGGAAAATAAGAGATGCTTCCTCCAACTTATCACACGTAGCTGTTGGTTCTCTCTGGGGGGGAGGCCCTCTTCTGAGCTCATTGTACATTAGTTGGAAACGTGGTGATGTGCTGTTCGTTTATAGGAAGTTGACTTTTTATAAATATATATATATATACATATATATATATATACATATACACACACACTAAAAAGGAAAGAAAACCCCCCACAGTGAGTGTCGTGCTAGTGCCAGGGACCATCTGTAGGGAACTATCTTCATTACGTGAGTTTCAAATGATGCATTCCAGGCTCTATTGGGTTCTTTCATTTTTCTCGCTTTCTTTTTTCATTTGGTATTTCTCTCTTGCTAGGACAAAAACAAGTGATGTGTAAGAACCAAGCTATGCTTTTATAACTCGTTTTTTTACTCGATCTACCCTTGCTGTCCTTTGGCCAGAGGGACATGAGAGAGCAGAGGAGACAGGTGACTGGGAGAATAAGAGAGGAGAGAATGAGGGGAGAGGTTTGCCCAGAAGAAAAATGAAAAGGTAGGATTTCCAAGCTGATCATGGCTTTGGGACAAGACAAGGCCCAGAATCTGACCAATGCTTTAGATCAGCGATTCTTGACCTTCCTAATGCCGCGGCCCTTTAATACAGTTCCTGTGGGTCGCAGCCCACAGGTTGAGAACCACTGCCCTGGATGGAGTTGGTAAAGCATTTCAAGATTCGGATCCTAGAACTCAATGAAATTCTATGATTTGCTCAACTCAGAAGACATTTTCTGGGGCCTCTCTCAGGTTGATATTCTCGTCAAGCCCCTGTGGGAGTCCCTCACCGTTGGGCCCCCTTTGGGGTACACAGGTCTTCTCTCCTCCCCTCCCACACAGCCACCAAACCCAGACCAAATGGGGGCACTCTGGCCACCAACTCTGAGACGTGTGTGTATGTAACGCTCCTTCTGTCAACCCTGCCACGGCCAATCAGCGACCCGGGCGAGGTCTCCTCTTCTAGATCATTCCTTCTTCCTAGTGACCGCAACTTCGTTGCTTCCGTGTTTGACTCACAGCCATTTCCCTCCGTGGGGAAGTGAGCTGGGTGTGTGTGAGGGCGTGAGTCGGGTGTGCGTGCGGCCGCGAGGTGTGTGTTGAAATGTAATCGTACCATAATTTATTCAGCTATATGGAGTAGTAGAGTAGAAAGAGAAACTGGTATTTGCTTTAACTACCTGCTGCTTGTAAGCGCTTCCTCTGTAACTCAGGCGTAACTGTTATACATTAAAAGAAATTAAAAGCATTTCCAAGGTTTCATGGACTCAATTGATTGTTACTATGCAGCTGCCCCAAAAGGGACTGAGAGGTGTCTGAGAAACCTTTTGACCTAAATGAGAGGATTGGGATAGGAACTGTGTTTCTGGTGTCCCTCTGGGTCCCACAGTGCAAGGAGCTTCTGAAACAAGTAGTCAATACCTAATCAATATTTGATCAATGGGATATCAAAAAGCCATGCTTTTTTTTTGTTTTTTTGAGATAAAGTCTCACTCTGTTGTCCAGACTAGAGTGCCATGGCATCAGCCTAGCTCATGGCAACCTCAAATTCCTGGTCTCCAGCCACCTTCCTGCCTCAGTCTCCCAAGTAGCTGAGAACACAGGCACCCACCACCACGCCTGGTTAATTTTTCTGCTCACTGTTCCTCAGGCTGGTCTCGAACTCCTGGGCTCAAGCAATCTCCCTGCCTCAGTAGCTGGGACTATATGCACGCACGCTCCACCATGCCCAGCTCTTTTTGAATTACTGATGGAGAGCTCCTGAGAGATATCTGTAAATGAGTGAAGGAAGCAAGATGGGACAAGGGAAGAAGTTAAGAAAAAAGGTGGTTTTATCAACCTCTTCGACCTGATGTTATAGGGAGCTAAGGGTGTGGGGGCCAGCACTAAAGCAATCCCACCTTAAGGCCGGGGGCTGGCCTTGTGTACCATGCAAGATATTAGACAGTCACTGGCTGCTGGCTATCCCAGGGATGTGGGTGGGTGGGTAATGTGCAAGTGACATACAAACTTTCTACTAACTTTCTCTAAGTACAGTGGCTCTAATGGGCTATGGTCCATGTGCACGTCAATTTAGGGGACAGGTGCATTGGCCCAGTAAAAAGGACCAGCAACATCCACTTCACATATATTCCCCAGTCCTGAACCTGGAGGTTGGGTCTTCCCAGGGTCTGAGACCAACTGGAAACTACCCCCAGCATCCTTCTCTACGCAGAGTCCCTGCAGTGTGATGAGCTTTCTACCAGCCCCCTATGGAATCCAAACAGCCATGTCAGAATCGACACTCCAACCACTTCCCACCCCATGTCTGTCCCACCCCCATCCCCAGCCAGGCAATCTGTTGCTCAGTAAGTCAGGAAGACGTGGAGAGAGTCAACTCTGCATCTGACTTGCTACAGGTACTGAGATAATTTTTCTCCCCTCTTGAACCCTATTTCCTTATATTTTTTAAAAGCAGGCTAGATGACCTCTAAGGATATTCCATGAGGGTAAATGGAGACAAAAGCCTGTGTTTTGGGCAGCCCAGAAGGCTCCTGGATGGCTGGGAGCTGTCCATCACCAGTGGGAGGTGCCCAGTGTGCAATGTCAAACACCTCCCACTTACAATTTGCCCTTGCGGACCTCCTCTTAGGGAGCTATTCTAGGAGCACCGCCTAATAACCTTTGTTGACATCCCACAGTCTTCTTAGGAACGTGAATGCCCAGAATAAAATCATGTTTCTGTGCAAGGAAAAGGGAAGACAGATATTGGGTAGACAAGTGTATCTGTCAGCAGTTGCCACAGTCCTGCTGCACATCGTAGTAGCCCCTCTCCCTGGTCTCACCAGCCATGCACATCTTCTGGTGGATGAGTTTCAGAGCCTTTCCTGGGGTGATATTGACTCGTGAGGGGAAGAGGCTCATTACAGACAAACGGAGCCAGTGACATGAGAGAAAAAGGACAGAGACACTGGGTGAAATCCTGCCCACCCATGGCTGCATCAAGAATACCTGGTCCGGGCGGCACCTGTGGCTCATCAAGTAGGGCACTGGCCCCATATACCGAAGGTGGTGGGTTCAAACCTGGCCTCAGCCGAACTGCAAAACAAAAAAATAGCCGGGCATTGTGGCGGGCGCCTATAGTCCCAGCTACTCAGGAGGCTGAGGCAAGAGAATCGCCTAAGCCCAGGAGTTGGAGGTTGCTGTGAGCTGTGTGACGCCACGGCACTCTATGGAGGGTGATAAAGTCAGACTCTACAAAAAAAAAAAAGAATATCTGGTTCTGAGAGCTCAGTTTCCAAAGCTCCACCTTCCCCTCCCCAGGCTGCCACTGACTTACTCTGAACAGAGAAGCATTTTCCTGCTCTTGGTGAGGGGAACAGGGACCCATTTCCCAGCGATAGGCTAGGGTGTGTGTCCAGAGCTCCATTCACCTCTGCTCTCTCCCCTGGGAAGAATCAAAAAGTGGTCCCTCAGATAAAGCCCCACCCTTGCTCCCAGGTACCCTCTGTGTAACCGCCAGCAAGTCACTTCCCCTCAGCTGTCCCACCCTTCAAATGGAAGTAAAGTCCATCCCACTATATCAGGATAGAATATGGTAACCAACACCACCAATCCTGGTGGCTAAAAGCACCAAAGTTTTGTTTGTCCTCTCATTCATATGTGAGCTCACCACTCATCACAGTAAGGCTGATAGAGCATGGGCATCGTCTTGAGCCTCTGGCTGAAGGTATCAGCAGGAAAGACAGAGATGGCGAATCATGGACTGGCTCTTGAGGTTTCCACCCAAAGCACAGGACACGTCTGCGTATGCTCCATTGGCCAGAGCAAGGCATATAGCCACGCCCCACTTCAAGGGAGCTGGAAGGCACAGTGTACCCCGTGCCTGGGAGGTGGGAAGGGGAGCCTGGGGATGACACTCAGGACTGCCACACACACCCCCAGAAGGTTTTCAGGAGGATCTGGAGTGGAAACAAGCCATTGTCAGGGTTCCTCTCCCTGGAGGTAGGGTGGGTGGAGAGAGGCATTAAAAAGAACAACGGATGGCTCGGCGCCTGTGGCTCAATGGGTAAGGCTCCAGCCACGTACACCTGAGCTGGCGGGTTCGAATCCAGCCCGGGCCCGCCAAACAACAATGACGGCTGCAACCAAAACAAAAAATGGCCGAGCATTGTGGCGGGCGCCTGTAGTCCCAGCTACTTGAGAGGAGGAGGCAAGAGACTCGCTTGAGCCAAAATTGGAGGTTGTTGTGAGCTGTGATGCCACAGCATTCTATCCAGGGTGATAGCTTGAGGCTCTGTCTCAAAAAAAAAAAAAAAAAGAACAATGGATGGGCGGCACCTCTGACTCAAAAGAATGGGGAGCCAGCCCCATATGCCGGAGGTGATGGGTTCAAACCCAGTCTTGGCCAAAAACTGCAAAAAAAAAAAAAAAAAAAGGAGCAATGCACATACGTGGTCTCTTCTCTGAGGAAAGAAGGACATCTTTAGTTCAAGCCCTTATAATGGCTCCAGGTTTGGGCTTTTGGTCCTATCATCAGTACAAGGACCTTGCTAAGCCAGCACTCTACCAGTGAAAAAATAAGCATCCCATGTACTCAGTTCCAATTTGAAACTAGAAGATTAAAAAATACATGCTCACAGAGAGAAAAACTAAATTAAATAAAAATGGGCAAAGTGGGGGAAAGGGGATGGGTAAGTTCCCACCTGATGGGTACACTGCATGGTATATGGCCCACTGCCTGGGTAAAGGATGCAGCTACAGCACGGATTTTAACCTTAAAAAAGCAATTTATGTAACCTAATTGTATACACCTTCATGCTAACCCGGGAAAAAAATACCTTGCAAGGTAAAGATACAACCCTTTGATGTACAGGGGAGCAAATCAGGGGTCAGAAAGTTGAAGTCACTTGCCTGAGCTCACATAACTAGGCAGTGGTAGAGAAGGAGCTCTCTGGATGAAGAGGACCGTGTCACATTTTCATATCAAAGGGCTGGGGAGATGGGGCGAATGCATGAGGGTGGCTCTCCAGGGTCTCAACCCCATAAAAACCAGATGGGACCACCTTCAGTTATGTGGCTCATACAGAGTCTTCCCAGAGTCAGAGACACCTGCTAGGCACCCGACAGTTGTCAGCAGTACAGTGGCCCCTCCTAGAATTCACACCACTTTTGTTCTCTGAAGAGGTGGGCACGTTGGCTTGAAATACGAGCTTGAGGGAGAAAAGATGTGAATATTTGTGTGCCAGGTCCTCTACGTTATAGCTTAAGTTAACCCTACCAACACCCTGATGAGGTAGGCATTGTGGGTCCCATTTTACAAATGAGGAAATGGATCCAGAGACCGAAAGAACAGGTTCAAGGTACCCCAACAAGAAATTGAAGGAGCAGAGATTCAAATACAGATATGGCTGATTTCCAATGCCCTGTCCATCATATCAAGCTGAGAAACAAAGTGAAGATAGGACATTGTGTGAACTAGGACAGTGTTTTCTGAAAGGAAATAAAACAGTCAGCTATTGTCACAATGCTGCTGCAGAGTAAACCTAAAGAGATGGTGACTTTTCATCTTTTGTATTAATCTGGATGGAGGTGAAACAGATTCTTCTTAGTAAAGCATCACAAGAATGGAGAAGCAAGAATCCAATGGACTCAAGTCTGATATGAAGACAATTGATGCTAATACATGATGGTGGGGGGGGAAAGGGGGAATGGAGAGAGGGAAGAAGGGATGGGGAGGGGGTTACAGTGTGTGACACACCTGTTGCAGTGGGACACAATTATAAGAGGGACTTCACCTAGCAAATGCAAGCAGTGTAACCTGGTTCTTTGTACCCTCCACGATTCCCCAACAATAATAGAAAAGAAAACTCAGTGGCTGACAGCAATGAGCATTCTCACATTCACAAGTTTGTGAGTTGACTGTGGTTTGTCTAATCCAGGCTTGGATGGTATAGTAGGAAGAACTCTGAGAACTCCCCTGAGATTCATGACACCCCAGTGAACACACCTAAGTAGCTCCCTCCTCTTGAGCATTGGCGAGATCTGTGAATATAATGGGTTAGTGATGACCTTGACATGATTATGTTACCTGGTAAAGGTTACAGGATAGTCAGCCACTCTCATAATAATTATATTACATTACATGAAACTCCATCAGAGAAGACTGGAGAGTCTCCTGCTGGCTTTAAAGAAGTAAGCTGCTATGTTTTTAGAGATCCACATGGCTAGGATATGAGGGTACCCTCTAGGACAGTGGTTCTCAACCTTCCTAATGCCACTACCCTTTAATACAGTTCCTCACGTTGTGGTGACCCCCAACCATAAAATTATTTTCATTGCTATTAAAGGGCCATGGCATTAGGAAGGTTGAGAACTACTGCTCTAGGAGTTCAGAGTGACCGTTGTCCAACAGCCAGTGAGATAATGAGGACCTCAGTTCCACAGCCACAAGGAAATGAACTCTGAAAACAGCCTAAAGGAGCATAGTAATGGATTCTTCCCCAGTCAAACCTTTGGATAAGATCAAAGACCCTACCAACCAATGATTTCAGACTGGTCAGGTCCTCAGCAGAGGACCCAGCTATGTTGTGCTCAGACTTTTGACCTGCAGACCTGTGAGATAATAAATGGGTATTGTTTTAATCGACTACGTTTGTGGTACTTTGACACACAGCAATAGAAAACTAATGCTGACGTGCAGCTTGGCTTCAGGATGCAGGTCTGACAATATTTGTTCTGGTGACCCATAGAGAAGGCAGCTACAAAGCCATGAGTATGAATAATGAGTTCAAAGAACGTTGTGTGGCTTCCATTCCACTCTCTAGTCTAAGCTTCTTCTCTCGTCAAATCCACTAACATCCCATTGACCAAAGCAAGTCTTTTTTTTTTTTTTGAAACAGAGTCTCATTATGTTGCCCTGGGTAGAGTGCCATGGCATCACAACTCACAGAAACCTCAAACTCTTGGGCTTAAGTGATTCTCTTGCCTCAGCCTCCCAAGCAGCTGGGACTACAGGCGCCCGCCAAAACACCTGGCTATTTTTTGACTGTAGTCGTCATTGTTGTTTGGCAGACCTGGGCTGAATTTGAACCCGCCAGCTCTGGTGTATGTGGCTGGCACCCTCGCCTATTGAGCTACAGGTGCCAAGCTGAGCAAGGCAAGTCTTGTGGCCAAGTTCAAATCAAGGGATGGAGAAGTATATTCTACCCATCTTGAGGCATGGCAGGAGTTTGAATGTCTAATTCTATTATAAGGAAGTGAAAAATTAGGACCCATTATTCAGGAAATTTAGCAAAAAGAAAAAACTCTCTATCTTGTTCTACCTTGTTCACTTTTTTGTGTACACAGCTGACCAATAGGCAGTTCCCTCCATGGTGAGTTTGAAGTCTATGAATGCTCATTCTCCAGCCCTGTCGTATCATTCCATGGATAACAGGCCTCCAGGAAAGTGGGCCTTTAGAAAAATCATGGTGTTGGAATATCAGTATGAGTCTCAGGATGAACTTTATGGGTTGTTGGGAGCAGCTTGGGACATTTGACACCAGCAGGAAGGCGTCAAATGCAGGTGTCCTATGGAGAAGGGCTTAGGCAAGAGTTGGAGGGCGGGAGGAAACTGGCTGACTTCCCTGGGACCTGTGCTGGGTCACACCCATCTGACTGTACAGATCTCTTCCTCCTTCTGGGAAGCCAGCTGCCCATGCCATCCGGGCATTTTATATGCATGATCTGCCAGCAGTTTTAAGAGTGTAGACTCTGAGGTCAGATACCTATGTCCCAATCCTGACAACACCACTGGAAAATCTCCCGCAAGTGTTCGAAGCTTCTCTGAGGACCCATTTTCTTCATCCTCTACAAAACTAGCAAAATGACGGCACCAACTTCCAGGTTGGTTTTGAGTATTAAATATGATCACAGAATATGGCAATCAACCTAACTTTTTTTAGCCCTTATTTTGATCATAGGATCTTTACCATGGGAATTCTTAACATTACAGGGAGGTACTTGGAGTTTCCTAGCAGCAAATAGGAAAGGGTAAACCTGGTGAGATACACAAGTACTGATATCAATGAGAAAATAAGAATCTTGTTAAGGGAAGATTGAAAGATTATAAATAATTTCTCCCTGGTATCTTCCTAAACGGGACTCTTCTGTGATATAATAAATAACAACTTCAGAATAAAATTGTAAAATATATAAAAGATGTGTCATGAGGGATTATTTTCTCTTAATGATCTTCAATATAGGTTGAGACTAATTTAGTAAAAGTCACCCTAAAGGCAGATGAGGAGAAATGAAAAGAGGATATAATCTAGACACTGTGTTCCTTGATGATTCCATTTGATCCAGAGAGTGATTAAGAATATCTAAAAACAGAGGCTAATCCCATTAAGAAAATCACTATTGACATGAATTTTAAAAACTGGGCTTTTGCTAAATAATGAATGGCAAAGAACTAGATAATTTATTCTCTGGAAAATCTTGAAAGCATAATTATATAGACATTTAACAGGTTTCTTATAGAGGACATTACAGAAATCTGACAACCTCTGTCCTTTAAGGCCTATGTTTAGGCGGTTTACATTTAATGTAATATGTGCTATAGTTGGATTTAGGTCTACCATTTTTTATGGGTTTTTTTTATGTTTTTATGTTTGTTTCTCCTTTCCCTTTGTGCTGCCTTCTTTTGGATTATTTTTAATGTATTTCAGTGTTCTATTTTAGTTTATCTATTGGCTAGGTCTCTTTATATTATTTTTTAGTGATTGATCTAGGATTACAATATACATATCTAACTTTTCACCATCTACTTAAAATTAATATTTTACCTATAAATAAAAATAAAACATAGAAGCCTTACAACACTTGATGTTATAGTTGTCCCGTGTATTAAACGTACATACAGTGAACACTCTCAGACAATGTTATACTTAACAATCATATATTTTAAAGAATGTAAGAGGAAAAACATAGTCTATTATATTTACCTTGATATCTGACATTTCTGTCGCTTGCTCTTTATTTTTTTATTTTTTTTTAATTTTTAATGAAGTTTTATTTTTTATTTTTTTGTTGCAGTTTGGCTGGGGCTGGGTTTGAACTCACCACCCTCAGTATATGGGGCCGGCGCCCTACCCACTGAACCACAGGCGCCGCCCTGCATCGTTGTTTGTAATGCAAAAACAAAAACTGGAAACATTCTACATATTCATAAGTAAGGTAATGGTATACACACTCAAAAGTACTATGGATCACTTGGACACCTAAATAACCCTGTAAGATATACTGTTAGATAATTGCAAAACTTCATCTCCCTATCCCAATTACCCACTGAAAATTTCAAACTTATGGCCCGCCCCCAACGGCTCTTGGCGCCAGAACACTAACTCCTTATTGGCTATTCTACCATCTCGTCACCTCCCCTAACCGAACCTATATAAGGTGCCCTTGTCTGTTGCTGTCTCTCTTTTCTCTCTCTCCCCCTCTCTCACCCCCGCCCCGTGTGTCTCTTGTCTCTCTCTCTCCTCCTCTCTCTACCTTCTCTCCTCTCCTCTCTTCCCCCGTGTCTCTCTCTCTCTCTCTCTTTCTCTCTCTCTCTCTCTCTTCTCTCCTCCTTAATGCTGCTCTGCAGCATCCCACACCAATAATGACCTTTTGTACAAGCCTTGGTGGTCTGTGAGGTTTCTGCCGTTCGAGTGCCCCCCTTTCATATACTGTGGAATAAAAAACAGAAAGATGTACTATGGGATGAAGACACAAAACATCAATCAATACATTTTCTAAGAGTTGCATATACATGTATAAAATCAGCTGGGAGTAGTAATACAGATATCTGTTTCTCCAATCACTCCACAAATACATATTTATGTGACTTTTTTATTTTTTATTTTTTTAGAGACAGAATCTCACTTTATCGCCCTTGGTAGAGTACTGTGGCGTCACAGCTCACAGCAACTTCCAGTTCCTGGGCTTAGGCGATTCTCTTGCCTCAGCCTCCCAAGTAGCTGGGACTGCAGGCGCCTGCCACAACTCTCGGCTATTTTTTTTTTTGCAGTTTTTGGCCAGGGCTGGGTTTGAACCCGCCACCTCCGGCATATAGGGCCGGCGCCCTACTCACTGAGCCACAGGCGCCGCCCTCGGCTATTTTTTTGTTGCAGTTTGGCTGGGGCCAAGTTTGAACCCACCACGCTCGGTATAGGGGGCCGGTGCCCTACCCACTGAGCCACAGGCGCCACCCTGTGACTTTTTTTTTTAAGACAGAGTCTCACAATGTCGCCCTCGGTAAAGTGCCGTAGCATCACAGCTCACAGCAACCTCCAACTCTTGGGCTTAAGTGAGTCTTTTGCTTCAGTCTCCCAAGTAGCTGGAACTACTGGCACCCACCACCCAACTATTTTTTTGTTGAAGTTGCCAGGGCCGGGCTCGAACCCACCAGCCTTGGTGTATGTGGCTGGTGCCCTACTCACTGAGCTATTAGCACAGCCTATGTGACTTGTATAACGTTACGATCTTTCTCCCCCAGATGTCAGTGAACTATAGGGGGAAAGAACTGTATCTGTTTTGTTCACAATTATATCACTACTACCTGGCTTATATACACTACCTAGCACACAAAAGGGGTTCAACAGTTCAACAGTTCTTCTTTCCTTCCTTCTTTCCTTTTTTTTTTTTTTTTTTTTTTTTTTGTGAGACTCTGTCTCACTTTATCACCCTTGGTAGAATGCCATGGCATCACACAGCTCACAGCAACCTCCAACTCCTGGGCTTAGGCGATTCTCTTGCCTCAGCCTCCCTAGTAGCTGGGACTACAGGCGCCCGCCACAATGCCCGGCTATTTTTTCTTTTGTTGCAGTTGGCTGGGGCCGGGTTTGAACCCGCC